>JAMZEH010000050.1:2635000-2692500 GCA_024699665.1 Ostrea denselamellosa | reverse complement strand
GCGCAGGAATGAACGTTTCTCTTCCTCGTGTGTCCAAGAAGTGGGTAGCTTCGGTGGAGGTAGCGTCATGATGTGGGCGGCGATCTCTAATGACCGTAAAACAGAACTGGTACATGTCCTGGGAAATTTAACGGCTCAAAGGTACAGAGACCGACAGTAATTGACCGACAGAGGGAGTTATTCCAACATGACAATGCTAGGCCTCACACAGCCCGCTTAACAATTGACTACCTTCAGCAGAACAACATTAATGTGCTACCATGGCCTTCCAAATCACCGGATTTGAATCCAATTGAACACTTATGGGACCAACTGGATAAACGTGTGCGCCTGCGCCAACCTCCGCCTCAGACCCTCGATCAGCTCCGTCAAATGTTACAACAGGAATGGCGAACAATTCCACGCAATAACGTAAGAACATTGATTGACTCTATGCCAAGGAGATGCAGAACTGTGTTGGCAGCTCGAGGTGGTCATACACGGTACTAACTTAAACGTGACAGGAAGTGTTCTTAACTGTGATGATCTGACTTTTTTTTCACCAATATCTAAGGTTTGGACTGTAATTTTTTTCAATTGAAACAATTCTAGTGAATATCTACATTTTTTATTGTAAAATCATAATCCAAAATACATCTACTAAACTCTTTAAAAATCCATTATGCGTTTCTTTTTTTGCAGAGTATATATACGGAAAACATTAGTGAAATTATATTTGCCATTTAATAGGCATGTAACAGAAATAACTGACAGCATATAAATTAAGTATAGAAGTACCATTTAGGTCCAGTGGGATTGGAATGAACTTACTAAAAGCACAGATGGTGTTAAATGGGAACACATCGTACCAATTTCAACAAGAATCATTATAGTGAAACAAATCAAAATAAATGCGCAATTAGATTATGTACAATGTGATACTGATCACACCCATTTAAAAACAAATTTAACGTTTCCGGATACGTCTAACGCAAGACGTGCTCTTGAAAGGTAAACGGATTTACTATAGTAAATAATGATTTATCATATTAATGTATAACTTCAGGTTAAAATTTAAAAGTGTTTGATTGGAAAAAGAAAATTCATCCAAGTAATTGTCACTGTAAACACTTTGCAAGTAATTGTCACTTTAAACACTGTACAGATAATTGTCGCTGTAAACACTGTACAAATAATTGTCGCTGTAAACACTGTACAAGTAATTGTCGCTGTAAACACTGTACAGGTAATTGTCACTGTAAACACTGTACAGGTAATTGTCACTGTAAACACTGTACAGGTAATTGTCGCTGTAAACACTGTACAAATAATTGTCGCTGTAAACACTGTACAAGTAATTGTCGCTGTAAACCATGTACAGGTAATTGTCACTGTAAACACTGTACAGGTAATTGTCACTGTAAACACTGTACAGGTAATTGTCGCTGTAAACACTGTACAGGTAATTGTCGCTGTAAACACTGTACAGGTAATTGTCACTGTAAACACTGTACAGGTAATTGTCGCTGTAAACACTGTACAAATAATTGTCGCTGTAAACACTGTACAAGTAATTGTCACTGTAAACACTGTACAGGTAATTGTCGCTGTAAACACTGTACAAATAATTGTCGCTGTAAACACTGTACAAGTAATTGTCACTGTAAACACTGTACAGGTAATTGTCGCTGTAAACACTGTACAGGTAATTGTCGCTGTAAACACTGTACAAGTAATTGTCACTGTAAACACTGTACAGGTAATTGTCGCTGTAAACACTGTACAGGTAATTGTCGCTGTAAACAATGTACAGGTAATTGTCACTGTAAACACTGTACAGGTAATTGTCACTGTAAACACTGTACAGGTAATTGTCACTGTAAACACTGTACAGGTAATTGTCACTGTAAACACTGTACAAATAATTGTCGCTGTAAACACCGTGCAAGTAATTGAGTTGAAATCATCAATGATCATGTTTTGTTATACGTAAACTACATTTTGTATATCATTGTAATCAATGACGTTGATAGGACCTTCAAGAAGTATAGACACCAATTAAGGCGAGGGGTCTATGGGTCGCCCAAGGCCCCTGCGGGTCCAGGACAGCGCCCATGTGGGGACTTCAGGACGGAAAACAGATTTCGTGTTTTTGAGATCACTTGACAACAAATTCTAGGCAAATGTAATACACACAATTTTTGTTGTAAAACTTATGTGTAGGCACGTGCCTTAAGTGCCTAATGTCAGCTACACCTTAGTAATGCATAAAACTCGAGACATCCCGGCGTTTGATCCACTCCTCGTCACACAAAATCCTGAATCCACTCCTGTTGTATATAACGTGACAATTTCATCTCGTGACCTAAACTCTATCAGACACCCTCAGATTTAAATGGCATGGGGGTTAAGTTTAGCAGGTGTTATCAGAACGGTACTGGTAAGGACATTTTTACTACATGTATATATAGACGGGTAGATGTATGTAGGAGGGGGGATATATATAGAAGGGGGAGATGTATGAAGGCTGTGTATTCTCATTACTGATTGTTTGTATTTGTTCTCTATTTTTAGCCTATCAATGAACAGTTATACATCTTGACATGTCCGATACCTGCAATATCCATGCTTTTATTAATCGTTTTAATCTGTAGCGCTGCCTCGCCGTGCATGTAATTTACATAATTACACATGAACAAGTAAAAAGATTTAAAGAACACCGATTAATCTCATAAATCCCATAAAGGATACACATGACGAGAAGGGCAAATACGAACCCCTGGACATAACAGAGGTAGAATCAGATGCCTTGTTGGAATAAGCATTCACCATTGACCGGTCACACATTCAGTGAGCCCTGTATCTTGATCAGGTAAACGGAGTAATCCGTAATCAAAATTAGTATCGTCATCTTCTGATATTTATGTAGCAATATTCCAGTATCACCTGCATGTGGTGTTTAATGTCTCTAAACTGATTCAATGCGCAAGGGCTTGTTCTGCGTATGATCAGTCTTGAAATAAGTTAATGTTACAGGGGTTTGAACAGTCTTATTTAAACCGACCTTCTCTTAGTTTCTTGATTTTGTATTTTTATGGGAAAATACTAGTTTTCTACACTTGTTTATGCAAGTAAATGTATATGAGATATCACATTGATATGGAATATTTTATATAACCCGTGGACTGTTGTTCCTTTTTTTTAGGTCAGTGATAAGGCCTATACATCTGATGGAGCAATTATGAGAAAAGATTAAGATAAAGAGACACTACAGCTCATTTTCCACATTTTAATCGAGTGTTTTTAAAAACACGTATCGATAGAATAATAAAAATCATAGCAATACTGACGATTTTGAACATTAGAAATGCACTAGTATGCTCTCAACTGCGCTTTAAAGATCATCCGGAATTCAATGGTTTCTTTCTGACTCGGACATTTCACATCACGTGATTCAGTATGACAACACACGTATTATGTAAAAAACGTATTTAAATATCCCTTAAATGGGTCCACACTCGCTTCTCGAGTATGGAATTATTTCCTGCTTCTTATAATTAAGTAATTATAAATCATTATTATAACAGAATACCTTTCATGTCCCTATTAACCAATTAAAAGAAAACACACACACACACACATATATATATTATATATATATATATATATATATATATATATATATATATATATATATCTGCTTTCAACCATAGGGGGACTATATATTTTTTGAAACCTTATGGGGACATTTCGTAAATTTTTATCTGTTAACCATAACAATTTATAAATTAGATGAAAATTAATTGTTTAGCTAACTAAAGCCAATTTTTTATACAAAATCGTAAAACTCAGTGTTTAAAAAAAATATACATTTTTCGTGTCCCCTTAAAATTTAGAAACCATGTTGCACAGTTTACGGGGACATTAGTATATTTATATACAATGGGAACTTTAAGTAGACCACATCAATATTGATATATCCCAACTTAAGGTACCCGGAATTTTAACTGAATTCATTTACAATGTTACTATTCCTGTATAAACGGATAAATAATGAGCTTGTGTTGAGTAGTTCCGCGAAACATTCTTCACACGGCTGAATGCTCGGTATTCATGTTATGATGTATTTAATATCATCAAGGTACTATTCTTACTATAAAAAAATTCTTCACCTTTTTGGGCCTCAGTTAAACTGCACTGCAAGTTTTGCTTTCATAAAAAGGAAGAATTGACTTCTGTGATATAGTATTGTGATAGTTTCTTTTTATTTCTTTTCAGAGTTCTTTAATTTCTAAAGAAATATATATGATGCGAGTCAAATTTGGCCCCCATAATTCTCCATTTTTAAAGTCTACATTAAATCGTTATGCTAATTTTTAGAAGAGTTAATATAAGATATAATTTTCACCTATTTATTTGATTAAATTTGCACTCACTGACAGTATATGACGTCAGGAGTGACGCTATTTTTGTAGTCATTCAAAATCAGTCAAAATTTGACATTTTTCTTGTCTTTTTTCGAATGGGAAATACAGTGCGACACCTTGATGACAAGGAAAAAAAATTGTCGCTTATTAGTGTTGGATAGATACACCTTTGATCAAAATATTTTGTTCACGCATGCACTCAGCTCTTTTTTGAAAGAAAAGCTGTTTGAAAACAACCACTTATGCTAAAAATGCGAAAATGGCGGGAAAAGATTAACTTGATGTCATATTTTCTAAATTGTGTGTATTTGGATCAAAACGAAAATATGAAAAAACTTCACTTGTATAGCTGTACAAAGAAAGCAAAGAATTATATACAAATGATGACGTTCATTTACGAGGGCATTTTAGGCCCTTATCATATATAACCCTTTGTGGTTGAATCACAATATTTACTATTTATTTTATAATCTTAAAAATTAAAGAAGTTTAGATGCCGTTTAAAGCATGTCAAAAAGTAAAAAGGCATAGGGCATTATCTTACCAAGAGAAGCGAGTCACAAATTAAAGCAACACCACAAAGGTATTAAATATTTCAATGCCTACTTAGGTGTGTCAAAAATATCAAAGTTCCAAGCTTATGAACTAAAAACACTGGAAATGGATATTCAACTTTCATAATCTGCATCTTTTTGTACAAGTATTGTGAAATCAAACAAAAAATACCAGACAAACAAAACTCGGGCTTTATCAAATTCTTTTATTACAAATTCAATCAATTTTATAGAAAACAAAAATTATTAATTTTGTTCAAACTTCTGTCTTTGTTATTCAAATACATTATTCATTTCTTGAAAAACAGAGAAATTTAACATTTAATATATTAAATTGTTATTTAAAACATATAACCTAATAACTTACATGAAGTCAAGTCACAATATACCATATTTGGCCAGAAACAAACATTTACAATACGTGATTATAAATGATTTACAAACTCTTATGTAGTTGTGACAGATTACAGTGGTTACTGGTAACATTGATTACCAAAAAGGGTTAGGTTTGGGGTAAGGATAAGGGATAGGTTTAGTTAGGGTTTAGGTGAGGGTTAAATAGAGGATAGTTAGGGTAAGGGTTAATTTAAGGTTAGGGTTTAAAATAACCATTGTAATTTATGTAACCGATGTAAATAAAAACCCCTGTGAATCATTTTACCACTTTCCATTTGTAACCAGTAACAGCTTCATTATAAAGATATACAAACTCATATGTAGTTGTGAAAGGTCACAGTGGTTACTGGTAACATTGCTTACAAAATAGGTTTAGGTTTGCGTTAGGGTTGGGGATAGGGTTAGTTAGGATCAGGCTTAGGGTGATGGTTAAGTTAGAGTTAGTTAGCATTAGGTTTAGGGGGAGGGTAAAGCTAGAATTAGGGATAGGATAAGGGTTAGTAAGGGTTGGTTTAGGGTTTGGGTTAGTTTAGGTTTAGGGATTAGGACGACCATTGTAGCCAATGTGACCAAATAAAAAAGTCGATTGTCTTTCATTTCTCCCTTGAATAACCAGTTTACACTCAAAAGCAACAATTAAAATTCAGCGAAATATAATGCCTTCTTTCAGTTACAAAGGCTATTGTGACTCTAAAAGAAACTCTCTGTTCAAAGCTTTGCACAAACAAAACTTCTAGTTGAGCAAGACTGTGTTTAAAACTATACATGATGCTTAGCATTTTTAAATTAAAAATACTATTTAAAATTTAAAATTGTGTGACCATAACAGAAATATCATCATTGTATTAATCCACTATATATATGTAATGCAATCTTCATTAAAATCCAATATTTTCACTTATTTAACACATTGTGACATCATAAATTCATTGAGCAAAGTTGAGAACAAATGTGTAATACATCTAAATTTCTTCAATACATCATCATTTCTTAATACTATAGTTTTACTTCAATATTTCATGGGATACAATTTAATCTCAAATCATTAATGATTTGTTTTATCATAACTTCTTAATTCATTATCAAACAATTAAACTTACACCTAACTGTACCATCAAATACTGCAAAACAGCATTAATACACTGTACCACTTTAACTTATGGCTGTACTAGAAAATATATTGAATACATTGTATCATCATAACTTAATCATAATAAATGTACATTCACAAGTTTATGTTATAACTTAACCAAATGCCTATTTAATCAGAATTATTTCATCCATTTCAAATTCTTTAGAAGACAATTTCCCAATATTTCTTCAAACTTATTCAATTCAAAGCTTTATTATAACTTTTCCTACACACTGCATCATAATAACCTACATAGAAATCTAGCCAAATCCACAAAGCTTAATAAAGCTGAACATGACTCATTAAAGGCATTTTTCATCATGTTTCTTTTTTCTCATCTCTATTCTGTCAAACCCTAGATAAGTCTTCGAGTTATTTACAGTATGGAACAATTTGCATCAGAGACCTTTTCTATGTGGATTTACAGGTTACATCGGCAATGATTCTTGGTTACAAAAAATATCAAAATCTTATGAGGAAAGAAACATAAAAAATACAGGTAAATGCATTACAAACAAAAAAAATACCATTAAAACAACACAACACCGGCAACGCAAGGAATACTGCATGATTGTACAGTCATTTCATGCATATTTTTTTTTTTTTTTTTTTTTTACAATTTTATGCTATGTTATGGTATGCGATTTCAACAATATGATATGAGATTTCAATGCAATGCTATGAGATTTGTATGCTATGCTATGAGAAATTGAAATGAAGGGCTAAATGATATGGTATGGTATGCTATGAGAATTGAACAAAAACGCCTCCACATACAGAAAAGTTCCACAAATTTCGAAGTAAAATATTAAAAAACCGAAGTTTAACCACTAATCTGCAATGTAAACATTTATTCTTTTTTAAAAAACCCATGAAAAACCGAGTTGAAATTATGTTGTTTGCTATGGTGTGGTATGCTATGACGAATGAGAATCTAATGATATGCTATGAGATTGTATGCTATGGTATGAGATTACAATGCTATGGTATGAGATTACAATGCTATGGTATGAGATTTAAATGATATGCTATGCTATGGTGTATGTTGAAAAAGATATACTTGAACTGACTGTACATGTAGGCTATGAATTCCAGGTTTGTAATCAGGTGTAACAATTGCTGATATCGGATAAGAAAACTATAAGTAGTATTGTGTATCTATTTTCATGAGTCGAGTTCACTTTTAAGGATTACGTTTACTCAAGGGCGAAAAAAATTCTACTATTAGGAACGAAAAACTACCAATTGTACATTGTAGCCCTGCTATTGTATACTTAATTTTCACTTTCCGATAACTAGGTCAATGACCTACTTTTTGTGCTAGTGACCTCTTAATGTTTTTCGAAAAATCCCTCAAAATTATCAACCCTTACCAAGGTTTTCGATATTTGAAATTATTACAAATAATTAAATAATTTGGAGGTTGGGAAACAGTAAATTAAGGATAGCTTCACTGATTACATCTTTTAAAAAAAAAATTGAACATTAAATTTTGAATTTAGGTTAGTCCGAATTTCCTCAATCAATTTTGTAAATTTTACCCATTTTTGATTGAGTTACAAAAAACTGACTAATAGGAGCTCCAAACCAATTATTGTCTAAAACTACAAACATTGTCTGTATATTGCTGGTATTGAAATTATATGACGTCAATGATCAAATTTTTGAAAAACGCTATCTGGAATGGATTTTATGTAGTTTTTAGATTTTGAATATTGCATGTCAGCCAGTATTCTGAAATCATACACGAGATAATAAGAACATTAACTATGTAACATGGTATGAAACAACATATAGAAACCTATATTTTTCGGTTATATTGGCACAAAAAGAATTCTAGTGAAAAAAAGAAAAATGACAAACATAGTCTGAATTTCCTCTGTATGAATATAAATTTACCTTTGTCAAATCATATCTTCCTCAAATAAACAAAATATGGAAATCAATGTCGATATTTATTTATAACATTGTTATTTTGTGTTTTTAAATCAATGTTTGACTTCAGATATTGAACTTTGTAAAAATGTTTTCTGAAAACTCAAACTCTGAGTAAACGTAATCCTTAAAGCAATATAAGCTGCCAAAATTGCAATTTTTTATAGTGGCATTAAAAGATGTTAAATGAACGTTGATATGATTGAAAAAAAGAACTGCATCGAATTTCCTCTCTTATGCATCGTTTACACACCTTTACGTGATGAAAAATATATTCCTCGACATTCCGTTTGACTCTAACAATGGCAGCTGATTAATCGTCGGCGACAATCCCGAAGATAACCGATGTTGACACCAATGATTCTGATGCTGATCGGGGTGGATCGGGTTGTATCCGGGTCATTAAAATATGGACGGCGAGGTGAGATAAAATTCTAGTTACCATCATTATTTTGGCATTGTTAACGATGTTGTATGTTTTTATATCTTTTTCGTCCCGAATTAGTCAAAGTCGGCTTTCTCCCTCGCTTCGAACCTTTCGTGTCAGACATCTTTCGTGCTTACCGGAAATATTGCGCTTGCGCATTTGATTTTGCCGAATGAGTTCAACTTTAGGTCATTGCATACGGAAATAATGTCTGAAAAATTAAGGTACGGGAAGACTTAATTTCAACTGTCGAACAATTTTTACATTTAATGCAAAAAATACAACATGTCAAAAGTTTAATCGATAAAATAAGGTATTAGAAGGTAGATGTTACAAAATTTCGATTAAATTTTAGGGACCCCAAAATAACAATTTTGACAGCTTATATTGCTTTAAAATTGTATATGTAGCTATGAAGAGACTGGCACTGATTCCATCTCTGACAGTTTTTTGGACGTTCTTTGTCTCGATGTTTTTCTCTCATTAAAAATCTTTGTTCTAACTTTTGAGATTTTTGTCTTCATATCAAGGCCATCTAATGAGGACAAATTACTTGTCTTCAAGAAGTCTTCAATTTCTTTCTTACCTGTAAAAAATGAAGAGGAGTGAATGATTATATATTTAAAAACATTCAATGTCAATTTTTAAATTTGAACACATTAGGATATGATATTGAATAATCAATACTAAAAAAGGAGAAACTAAACAAAATAATAATACATGTATAAAAGAATTTTTGGTTAGGCTACTTCAAGTGGGAAGAGCGTTTATGTAAATTTATTGGAAAAAAAGCAGCTACATGTACTTCAAAACCATACATGGGATCCAACAATAGTACTTGCCATGAGTTTATGTTCATGGAAAAAAAATTTGACGATCAGAGATTAACTGATCATTCCCCTAATTGGTGGTAGTACATGAACTGGTATTTCTTAAGCTTAATATATACAAGAGGCCCATAAACCTTATCGGTCACCTGAGTATAATATACAGCCCTGTATTTTTCCATTAATAGATATTTAATTTAGATCATTTGGTTCCAGGAGAGGGAAGGTGGTACATGTAATTACCTAAAGGATCAAGATCTTTATATCTTAAGATAAGCAATGACACATAGGGGTGGAGTGGTGGTGACCCCCAAGGGTCATGACCTACTTATCATAAGATGCGCCTTGACACTGGGAACAAGAACATATATGGTTAAGAGGTGGGGATTTCAACCATTTTCAAGATATTTGATCATTTCTGGTTCCTCAGGGCTCAGGGTGACAACCAAGGGTCATGACCTACATATCATAAGATGCGCCTTTACACAAGGAACAAAAATATATATGGTTTAGGGGTGAGGATCTCAACCATTTTCAAGATATTTGATGTGGTTCCTCATGGGTCAGGGTGACCCCCAAGGGTCATGACCTACATATTATAAGATGCGCCTTTACAAAAGGAACAAAAATATATATAGTTTAGGGGTGGGGATCTCAACCATTTTCAAGATATTTGATCATTTTTTTTGGGGGGGGGGGGGGGGGTTCAGAGTGACCCCCAAGGGAGATGACCTACTTATCATCAGATGCGCCTTGAAACTGGAAACAAGAATATATATGGTTTATGTTTGTCTGTTTAATGTCCAGTAGTAGAGAAGAAGATTTTTTAAGAAGTAATACACATTTACAATATAACCAAAAGAGCCCTGCCCTAATACCAGAATCCCTAACCCTGGGTTCATGAATTTCACAATTTTGAAAGAGGCATTCCTGTGTATCATAATCATATGCTTAGTTTGTCTGTTTAATGTCCAGTAGTAGAGAAGGAGACTTTTTAAAGGAGTAATACACATTTACTATATAACCAATAGAGCCCCGCCCTAACACTAGAATTCCTGACCCTGGGGCCATGAATTTCACAATTTTGGCAGAGGCATTCCTGTGTATCATAACCATACGCTTAGTTTGTCTGTTTAATGTCCATTAGTAGAGAAGAATATTTTTTAAGAAGTAATGCATATTCCCTATATAACCAATAAAGCCCCACCCTAACACCAGAACCCCTGACCCTGGAGCCATAAATTTCAAAATTTTGGTAGAGGCATTCCAGCGTATTATAACTCTGAGCTTAATTTGTCTGTTTAGTGTTTAGAAGTAGAGAAGAAGATTTTTGAAAATTGTATGAATTTTAACAGTTTTTGTCCCAAATTTATGGTCCCTAAAGGGGGGGGGGGGGGGGGGGGGGCATGAATTTCACAATTTATGTTCCCCTTCCTCAATTGATGCTACACACCAAATATGGTCCAGATATTCCAAGTAGTTTCAGAGAAGATTAAAATGTTTAAATGTTAACGCACGACGACGGATGAAAACAGATCGTAATAGGTCATCTGAGTAAACTCAGGTGACCTAATAAAACTATGACTTAAGGACGACAGACCCAATTCACTTTGTATATATTTATTGCGCAACTTAAATGAGTGATTGTTATGAACATTGAATTCTCAATATTACTTAAACTCAATGAAAAATCGCTTATGACTCAATATTTAGCTGTTCATTGTTATCAATACACACTTTATATGGTCCATGAAGCGACTGACCTTGCTATAATTTAACATGCTAAAAAACGCATCTCAACATTATTTTACATGTGCAATTTCTTTCAGGGATGTTAACAGTTCTGTAGTGAGTTTTATATTAGCTCAAGTCATTTATAACTATCTAAATGGATTAGATAACAGGCTTTCTGCCAGTGAACAACTAAATTACCGTTAATTACTTGTATTAAGAATAGAGTTAAACCCTCACTGTGCTTAAGTTTTGAATTATTTTATCATGAAAATCTGAAGCACACTCTAATGGTTGTTTGGTTTCATAATTCAACCTCGAACTGATGAAATAAACCTTTTTTCTTAGAGTTTGCACTGTACGTTTCATGAAAAGTTGATGGAAAATAACACCACATTGCACTTTGGCATGCTCTTCTGTATTAACGAAGTCGATGAGAGTCATTTTTTAAATGATATTAGTTCAAAGTCATCATATAAGTACCATATTTCAATTTGGGAAGAAAATCTATTGCAGAATTTTTTTATACATTATTTTTTCTATCACCAGAACACTTTTCCCCATTATGTTCAATTGAAAAAAAGATGAAATAGAAGCAATTTTTGAAATGTTCCTTACTAAAAATCTAATTCAATTTTAATGTTATTTGTTGCTGATTTTAATATATCTTTAGTAACTCTAACTCATATAAAATTTTCATGAAAATCACTATTGTAGAAATGAATTAGGTCTGTTGTCCTTAAGTCTATTCTCAGTTTGTGGTATTGGGACCTTGGATTTTGAGAAAGGTTAAAGGTTTTAAAAAAAGAAAAGTCTACAGAAAATAGGACAACAGCCACAACTACATGTAATCAACAAGGCTCACTTGAATTTACAGTTCAGGTGATCACCTTAAATTTACAGTTCATAAGAGCAAATAGTAGCTTACATGGTAGATTTCCTGTGTTTTTGTCTTTCTGGGTAAATACGTATTTTCGAAAATGAGATTTCAAATCTGCCGTATCTTCCTTTGACCACTTCACTGTTGAATACAGAATTTAAATTTGCAAAGGTTATTTCTGACAATCTAAATTGCAGAATGTAATTCTGCTGAATATCATAATATCATAATGAAATAATACTGCTTCAATGAAATGATCAGACATTGGACAAAAGTTAATATTTTCATTCTTCAAAAAAAAACAAAAAACTTAACGGATCAAACACATGAGAAATATTTAAAGAGTGTGGCAGCCTTCTTCTAGTTTTCACACCTTTTTAAACAAAAACAGAATTCAAAATACATTGATGTTGATAATAGCATAAAAAATTACCAGGCCTTGGGTTGATCTTCTCTTTTGATTCTAGAATGCCATCTACATAGGAAAAAAGTTATATTAATTAATGGCATGCCCATATGATAAGTTAAATAAATGGTTTCACATCAAATATTACTCACTGACAAGTTGCTTTTAAATAAGTAATTTTAGCTTTACAAATTTATAACTAAGGTGGCCTACTTTGGTTATCGTTGCGCAATGCCATGCTTTTGTGCATGCCATGTATATACAAATTGTTTTGATACCATTTATGAAAATTACTGTATACAGGGAAACATTCACCCTCGTTTCATTTTCACCCCTTCTGTCTGCGGGCGAATTCAAAACTGGGTGAATTCAAATGTCTCAAGTTATCCCTCTTAACCACAACTGTGTATGGGCAAATTCAAGACCTGTAGAAGGGCAAAAATAATACAGGGCGAAAATAATCCTGTATACAGTAATTCAATACATAAATTATCAATAAAAACAATTTTGGATTTTTAAAAAAATACATTTTTAAACAAATTTTCCTATGTTTGGTATTTGAACATCACCACTGTGCATTTATGGTGTTTTAATTAACTGAAGATCTGTAAGAGTAGGTCATAAGAATTGACAAAAATGAACAAGAGGCCAACAGACCTAGGCTTTGATGGTCACCTGAGTACCATATACTTAAGGCAATAGGTTACCCGAGTGACTTGTGGCCTAAGAAAAAAAATGTTTACCATAATATGGCTATATTTGTCACCCCCCTCCCCCCCCCCCCAAAAAAAATATAAAAAGAATGTTGACAGATGAAGAACAATTGCAAAAGGTCATCTGAGTGACTCAGATAACCTAAAAAGTAAAATGTATATGCCTTGGAAATTTAATGCTACCATTTGGGTTGTTGATTTTTTAAAATTAAATCTTTGTACCAATCCACTTTTGTAATACCTCACATAAAGAGCAAAATTTGGTACATTTAGATAGTTTAAGATGACCCCTTTAAAATTCCAGACCTTATAATTTAGTGTTTCCTAACTTTATTAGGCAGAAAATCATACATGTATTACTAATCACATATTACAATATGAGGGAAAATTACTATTGTAGTATCTTAATAATCTGCTTCAAAAGTGCAAAAACTGCAATTTTTTATTTTGTAAACGTATTATATTTGGCTATGTATTCTATTAAGTGTTTTTGGCTTAATGCCGCTAGCTGCATCAAGTACATCGCTAAATGCTATGCATATCTATAAAAATATGGATATTCAGCTAATTCAAATCTGTATTTGTCATTCATTTTTGGGGTTTACTGGATGTAAACTGCACCTTAAATTTTGGTCTCAACTTACCACCCATATCAATTTCTGGGGGCCAGTCTATTCCATTTAAATCTTCCATATCATCCACTACTGGTAAGTAAAAAGAATTGCAATGTTTTAAAGTCTAGTATGAAAACATTAGATTTTAGTTAAAGAAAGCTGATAACGATTTGTAAAGTATTACTAAGTATGGATTTTTTCTAAAATTTGAATTAAACACTATTAACACAATATTGAACATTTCTGAAAATGAAATTTCCATAATTTTTTTTTTATCATAATAATTAGAAATCATTGAGATGGTGTTCATCTCAAAGGGCCCCGCTTAAATAATGGACATTAGGATAAAAAGCATTTCACACACTTAACCTATGACTTAGGAATTTTCCAGTTGGTATAGAACTTTAATTCAAACTCATTGCTAACCCCTTAGGCATTTGTTTGGTTCAATCTGAGCAAGATTAAGACGATGGGAAAGAATTTATGGTCCAAAACTGAATTTCAAAGATATCAGCTATGACCTTCACATCTGACCTAGAAATACAGTTCAAGGTCAATGCAAACCTAAAAGCTCTGTTTATGTGAGGTATGCACCAGATATCTCTAAGAGGAGAGAATATATGATCTGGACATATGTTTTGAAGGTAGTGTAATATGACCTTGACCTACAAACTTTGTTCAAGGTCACTTCACACCCTTTGACCAAAGGCACTCTGTTGGTAAAGTATGAGCCAGATTGGACCGAGAGGAAAGAATATATAATCCAGACAGGGATTTTTTTTTTATAATTCTGCTATGATCTTAACCTTAGACCTAGAAACTTGGTTCAAGGTCACTGCACACCCTTTACCCAAAGGTACTTTGTGGGTGAGACAGACTGGGCCAAGGAGAAAGAAAATTTGTTCTGGACAAGTGATCTTGAATGGACAGACTGATCACTATAGGGCATCTGCTGAGCAGGGCCCTAATAATCAATATAAAATGAACAGTAATATAATGTAACAATATAATGTAAATACCTTCACTGGCTTCTTCTTCCACATTTTTGTAAACTTTTTTAGACATATCCCTTCCTAAAATTACAATGAATTATAAAAAATCTACCATGTTTTAAATAGTTTTCAAATGAGAAAGAAGAAAGTGACACATCCTGATTTTTGTTAGGAGCTTGGATCATTTTTTAATGAAATTTTTGATGCATTATCAATGATTTTATAGACAACGTACAAGTGAAATTCAAACTGGTTTGTGGTCTTGCTCTTTAAATGAATAAATATAGGTAATCAAAGATTACAGAGCTCACCAAGGCAAGGCATCACCTTTATGAAACTTTTTCATATTATATGAATAACATAGTTAATGATAGTGAAATAGCCTATTGAATGCTGTGACACATAGTATCATAAGATATGAATGTATTGTTATATGTACAATTTCATATTGTATCATATGTTACAATATTTATCATAATATACTGTAACAATACAATATCAGATTGTACGATACAATACAATATTTTATCATATACCCATCAATTTTTCTTTCTCGATACTGTTTATTTTACAGAGTGTGATCCGATTTTTCGGATCACCACACTGTTGTTTTCCGTATCCATATCACCACTCTCTGAAACTGATGACGAAGTACACAATAAATAACGTTTGCTTTTTGGCACGTTTTAAAAGAGCTCGTTTAGAAATGGCTTTGTTCAACAAGTAAACTTTGTACAATTAATTAAAAAAACAGAGTTTTGTGACAATTTTACTTTTTTGATAAAAGCGCATATAATAAATTTATCGTCATAACAGAAACTTGATCCAAAGATCCGGATCATGTCTCATTGCCAGGCGCGGATCATCAGATCAAACTTGACGCTTCGCGTCTCATTTGATCTGATGATCCGCACCTGACAACTGAACGTGATCTGACTCTTTGGATCAAGTTACTGTTATATTATAATTGCCCGTGCTGCACCTGAAAGAAAAAATTGTCAAACTCCTATTGTGGTGTATAATCGCACCCCAGATCGCAAAGAAATTTTCTAGAAAACAAGTATGCATTATATATGGCAAAGTATGATACTTCCATTTTCAGTACATATAAGCGAAACTTGTGTTTAAAAAGTCACTTGCCCACGGGCAAGTCCCTACCGAGTTTTTACTTGCCCGATTGGAAAAAACACTTGCCCAGGGTGTCGGGCAATGAGATTTGTCAGCCCCTGTGCCAGGATACCAATACCCTTGTATATATATATGTATCCTAATATTTGCTATTTAATTAATTGGTATAAAAAAACAAACAAACAAAAACGCAATACTCCTTCCAAATAAACACATTTTTCACATAAGACAGCAAAAGACACACTTTATATATCTGAATGCTTCACCTATCCAACATTATAAAAAAAAAACTAAACAAGCCAACAATATACTCTGCGACCGAATTTACGATAACGATTATTTGAATCAGTACACTCGACGGCCCACTAGGCCTAGCGGATCCAGCGTACTCTTTTAACTCTGGACACCCCCCCCCCCCCCCCCCCGAGTTATAAATAGATATTATAGATTGTAATTTTTAACAATGCAAATAAAAAAAACCCCACACACAAACATTAGTTAAAATGTTATTATATAGATGGTATACTGTATGCAACTTGTAAGAGGGTGTGTTGAGGGTACATGTAGGCCTACATGTAGCGCCAGTTGCATGTGAAAAGTAAATTATATAATAGTCGTTGGCTAGCCTATTCAAAGGGTTATTGTTGTCTATGCTAGTTTCTCCTAGAAATATACACAAAGCAATGAATAAACCAACGTTTACTTACCTTGTGACCATTGACCCTTGTCCTGACACTGAAAATTGATGCCATTTTCTTTTGAAATCCCCGGATTATGTACGAAGTACCCGGATGATATAGTCCGTGGACAAAATTGAATTCTTCACGATGAGGAAAAAATTCGAGTTTTTACCTGTTTCCATATTGCGTAATAAATATATGAAAAACCTTTCAAAAAGGCCAATGTTGCTTCTGATTCAAAATTTATAACTACATACACGGCAAAATTGGGAGAAATCGTCGAATTTCCGTGGTACCCTAAATGCGTATGTTCATGTATTCTGACATATATGTGGTCAATAATTGTGGCACCTTTTAAATCTTTAAAATGCATAAAAACAAATTAATTTAACATGGCAAAGTCAGGATATGTCTTTAAAAATTAAGCATTTAACAACTCACTTGTAGTTATGAGTGTTTTGCCATACAAATCAAGCATGAACATTGAGGCACCCGGTTTGGTGTCCCCTTAATCTGCATGTCCCCTTAACATGTATATATATTTACGACCGGTATCTCTAATGTTCAGGTTGTGTGTATATATATATATATATATATATATATATATATGATATGCCGATAAGTAGGCATGGGTTATAAAGGACAGACTAGATCGTATATTGTTGTTATAAATGTACAGAGGTTTCTCAATTTTTTTAATACTTGAGGGTGACATTATTTCATAAACTTTAACTACATTTGGATTTGTACAATAGCTGGAGTGTAAACATTGTTTTCTCATGGCACACAGTGATTTGCATTCTAAAATGTAATGGAACATGCAAATGTTGACGAGTGGAGTAGGTTGAAGGGTTCTTCAAATGATTCTCCCGGGACTACAGATGGGGGCATTTTCTTTTTGTCCTGTCTATCTAGACCTTGCTCATAACGTTTGGTTGGTGAATGATAATGAAGACTAAAAGAGAATGGCACAATGGCTGAAAGCTATGTATAAAAGTTTCTCGGGTCAAAAATTTCAACAGGTAGGTGTTTACGAGTTGTCTCTCATTTCATGTAAACATTTTATTTTCATTATTTCCCCCGTGGAGATCGCGTTAGAATGGGTCCTCATTGCCCATTGCTTGTTGTAAGAAGCGACTAAATGGGGCGGTCCTTCAGATGAGACCGCAAAAACGGAGACCCCGTGTCACAGCAGGTGTGGCTTAATCATTATATGGCCATCAGCGCCGATGATAGGCTTAAACTTTGCACCCATTCACAGGTAATGACGACGTCTCCATATGACTTTAAAAAATTTTTTTTTAGAGAGGTACATTAAACAATATTCGTTAAATCAAAATTTTAAAATAAAATAATACTAGTTGGTGATATTAATGTAAATCTCCTTAGTGCCCCACAAACACACAATATCCATGAACTCATCACATCACACAGCCTTGTAAACTATACCCACGAACCTACTGGTATTTCTCACACGGTCTCCTCGCTTCTCGAGCCTATATTTAGTTCTATTGTTATTCTAGTTCATGAGTCTGGCATGTTAGAAATAGACCTTTCTATAAGTAACCATAGGACAACTTAGGTCTCAATTTCATCAAATGTAAACTATAATCGTTCTTATAAACGCAATGTGTGGGTTTATAAAAATACAGATTTCATTAAACTGTAATTGGGATACAGTCATTTCTGAATCAGATACTGTAAACTAAACAACTGAAAAATTTGACATAAAAATTTTGCTCACTTATTCGAGAATGCATACCAGAA
The DNA here is from genome assembly GCA_024699665.1 of Ostrea denselamellosa. Lineage (NCBI taxonomy): Eukaryota > Metazoa > Mollusca > Bivalvia > Ostreida > Ostreidae > Ostrea > Ostrea denselamellosa. Next base: position 2,673,912 of record JAMZEH010000050.1, on the reverse strand, counting down.
CAAACAATAATTCGCCCACGTGACAAACCATGTGACTCGGTTAAATAAATACCCCCCCCCCCCCCCAAAAAAAATACAAGAAAATAAAACAAACAAACAAACAAACAAAAAGAAAAAAATATAACACAATTGTGTTATTTATTCATTTCATATTGGTTATTGTGTTATATCTCTACATATGCACATTTGTTTGATAATTGTGTGAAATAAAAAAAAGAAAAAAATATATAGATACTAAAAAATTACAGAAAAAAAGGAAATTACAACAAAGGAAAAAAATAATACTACAAAAAATTTACACACACACACACACACACACACACACACACACACACACACACACACACTAAAACTGCCGAATGTTAGACATACTTGCTGCCCGATTTCCACGAGTCGGCATACACCTTCCATTTAGTTTTTCTATTTTGCCGTAAACGACTGGTATATATTACCCATCTTCAAAATTTCAGAGTTTTTCGTTTCTGTACCGTATCCAAGGCATTGTTTTTACAGACAGATCACTAATTATTTTCAGCACCTATTAATGTCTTTGATCACAATCGATGAGGTTGATATATCGCACGTTTGTACAGCAATGGTGGTGTTCATTACAACATATGAAATGCTAGTTAAAGATTTTGGTTTTACCTTTATTAACATCGACTATTTAGTTTCAGCAAAGGAAATACTGAGTCTTTTATTAAAACTTTAATGCTACAAACTCTTTGCTGAAATTAATACGATTACCAGGGAATTTCAGTCAATATTACCGTGAAGTAGAATCTCTAAAATGTAGCTGCGCGATTTGTAAATTCTTATTCATCGTTTAGAATTCATCATTTCCGCAAAAATATTCAGTGAAAGTTGCCGTCAATTATAGTCATACTCACTGCTTGGTCCAATTTTTGCTGCGTTGCGTTTCCCATTATGATATTATATTTTATAACGTTAAAAATGTTAACGCGTGCTGAAATCATTCGTGTAATCGATGTCAGATGACAAACTTCGAGATTTTATCCCCTCCCCCTCCGATTTTAATTTATATTTTACCCGACCTCAATCTTTTGATCTCACCCCTAATCAACATATATTCTTTATTCCACTCAACTCAATCTACAAGAAAAAAAATTAAGCATATCAAAACACAATTTGTAAGGTATTTCGTACAATTCTCGCACCAGAGGGTGCATAACAGAAGCTTCACTTGCAGCTTATAAACCACAGGTATTTTACCTATGGTTTACCCGTATATGTATATATATAGGTGAGATATGACAATGATTTATTCTCATAAACTGACATAATGTAATGCGCCCTCTGATAAAATGATATCACACATCTACAAGCAAAGTTCATGTAATTACTGATAAAAATGGGTTTGCTGTGAGTTTAATTTGTTGCGCTTAAAAGTAGAGCAACATTAAATGTCATGAAACAGACAGATAGATTCGTTTTTTAAAGCGACCCTGGGGTGAGGGTGGGGGCGGAGAGGTAGTTGAACCGCCTGATCAGATAGTGATCATTGTTTAAAAAAAAGTGCGGGCGGAGTGAGTGGGGGAGGGGGTTTTACATGCCTGATAAATTTAATATTGCCAATAAAACTGAGATGTCAGACTCTGAATAAAGACTAATGATTGGTTTTAATATAGCGCTTTTTCCAGCATATGCTGATCAAAGCACAATACATTATTACCCCAGCAGACCTTATAACATTCCAGAGCTTTCTCAGTGCAAGCTGTCGTTAAGGCGCTAGAGCACTAACATTCTAACAATATATTTCACTGTCTATGGCCAGGTACCCCTTTTACAATTGGTGGAGTGAGGCAATTTGTGTAAAGTGCCTTTCCCAAGGACACAAAGTCAGCCCTGCCGCGGCCAAGACTCTAACCCACAACCTTTTCGGTCAAGAGTATAACAGCCTAACCACTAGACCACCGACGCCACTTGTCATTTTGCCCCTAAATATCTACAAGTACAGTGTGTATATGCATGTTTCAATTTTAATGCTTTGAAGTAAATTATACCTGTAAAACGTCAATATGATTTACCATGTATAGGTGCAAAATAATAAAGTAAAATGTTTAACAAAGGAATTTAATGGTCCCTCCCAAGCACCTTGCAATAGATGTGAAAGTCGCCGGCCTTCAGACAGACATTGAAAAAGGAGGTCCCGTCTTATGGTGGGCGTTGTCACGATAAAGAACCCTCACTGCTACGGCCGTCAAGTGCTGAATTTGTGGCACTGCATCATGGTGACGTCCCTACGAGTAAAACAAAATATTAATGAAATAGAAATGTGATCCAAGTTTCTATTTTATTTTATTACCCCCCTCTCCCCGGTCCAGTGGATATTTCTATTCGGTTTTTTTTTTCATTCTCTAAATGTACGCAACATTATATTTGTACACAATGTCAAATTTCAATATACAAGAGATACCATCAAACAACCTATCTATACAGTGTCTTTGCATTAGATTTTTATTATTATTATTTTTTTTTGGTAATGAAAGAAAGTTGTTGCTTCTGAGGTGAATATTGACATCTCTGTATAGCTATCCAACATAAAACAGGCCAAAGCTATTTACACAAGCGATAACACATAAACGGGCCTACACGGAAGGTCGAAATAACAAGGACACCACGTTGGATTTCCAGGTGAGACAAATTTATATACATGCATTCTGACATTGTAGTGAGACAAACTTAAATATACACCTTCTGACATTGTAGTGAGACAAACTTACATATACACATTCTGACATTGTAGTGAGACAAACTTAAATATACACATTCTGACATTGTAGTGAGACAAACTTAAATATACACATTCTGACATTGTAGTGAGACAAAATATCGATATCAGTGGGACAGATTTGCTCACTTTCATGTTAATTTTATATAATTCTTAAAGGGGGGGGGGGTTATTTTTGGTACAAGAATGCCTCGTACATGTAAGTATCATTCCATTTACAAAATCTTAAAACTAATCAACGTAGTATTTACATCATACCGTAATTCTAGCTTGTTGTTATTTGCTTAGATCTGTCAAAATCTTTAATTGAGATTCCGCTTTTTATTAACAGTAAACTCCTCGTGTGATCCCGGCATCAGAAATGCATCCCCGGCGCAGTGCTCAGGAAGTCCTACTGTGTGACCTCTGTGAAACTGTCCCCCTACAGAGTCACTGTGAACTTTGTCACATAAACTTGTGCAAGGCCTGTGTTGGGGAGCACCTCTCGGATTCGTCTAAACGACACAATGTCGTGCCCTATTCACAAAGAAAGTCTATTGAAAACTATCCGATATGCCCGACACACGCCGATAAATATTGTAAACATTACTGCGAGAACTGTGACATTCCTGTCTGTTTTGCCTGCATCTCCTCAGGTGAACACAAAGGTCACAATATATCAGATATTTTGGAAAAACTCGGCGCTAAAACACAAAGTTTACAAAAAGATTTGGAAGAATTACAGACCAGAATTTATCCTCGATATGAAGAAATGGCGTCCGAAGTCCAAAGTGAGAAAGCTGAGTTAGAAACGAATTACGGAAAACTGACCACAGCGGCCGATCAACAAGGAGAAATCTTACACCGAGAGATCACCGCCATTGTCACCCAACGGAAATCTGAGATTCAGGAGATGAAAAAGAAACACCTATCTACCCTGAATAAAAATACAGAAGAAATCACACAGAAAATTAAGGAACTTAAACAGAACATTGCTGACTTGAAATCAATCCTAGAATCAAATGACGTCTCCTTAACCTCTGCTTACCAATCTAGGAATTCCGAGTTTAGAACATTACCGCCTAAAGTCCGCGTTACAGAACCAAACTTTTCTGCTGGAAAAATACACAAAGATCAACTCCATGAAATGTTTGGTTCTTTGTCGCCATTATCCATGAACACAGAACATGGCGACACAATGAAGTCAGCAGAAGCTGTATCGTCTCCTCCAGTCAAACCACTACTTGATGAACCGCAACTCACCGCCACCATAAACACTGAGTATACAGAACTATACAGTGTTAGCTGTCTCAATGAAGAACAAGTCTGGACACGCGGGGATAACAAAGTCATTAAGCTCCTCAACCTCCAGAGTGAACGACTGACATCAATAGAAACCAAGTCAGGGAACTGGCCACGGGACATAGCAGTGACACGGGACGGAGATCTTGTTTATACTGACTATTTCAATGATACTGTAAACATAGTGAAGAATAAACAGACACAGACCGTGATCACACTACAGGGGTGGAGACCTCTTAATGTCTGCTGTACCGCCTCTGGTGATCTCCTGCTTATCATGGTCAATGATGATGAAACACAATCCAAAGTTGTGCGTTACTCTGGCTCCACAGAGACACAAAGCATTCAGTTTGATGACCAGCGTCGTCCTCTCTATTCATCTGATGGTTTAGATAAATACATCAGTGAGAACAGGAACCTGGATATCTGTGTGGCTGACCGTGGAGCTAGAGCAGTAGTGGTGGTCAATCCGTCAGGAAAACTCCGATTTAGATACACTGGTCATCCCTCTAATACCAAGCAATCGTTTTATCCATTCGGTATCACTACAGACAGCCAGAGTCACATCCTGACAGCAGACATTGACAATGGCTGTATCCACATCCTAGATCAGGACGGACAGTTCCTCCGTTACATTGATGATTTACATCGTCCTCACGGTTTATGTGTGGACATCAGAGACAACCTCTTTGTGGCTGAGTGTGACACTGCTAAAGTGAAGAAAATCCAATATCTATCAACAAAGTGTGAATTACACATCTCTACACAGTGTTAATTTCATATATTTAACACCGTTTAATATTTTGATTTTATTTTTATTATGTCGACTATTAAATTGATTTTGATTAAGATTTCACAGAGGAAATATTCAGTCTGTTAAAATTTTAACGCTACAAAATCTCGTGATTTGCTGAAACTTGATGATTACCCATGTATTTCCCCCGAAAGTGAAGATATCCGCAGATGACTGTTACCTCAAAACTATAGTTGCAGGGATTGCAAATTCTTATTCTTTGTTGGAAATTCATTATCTCTGTTACGATTTGAACGGTTTGCAAGGAAGGAAAAGATTCTTGCAAGAAACGGCGACTGGTCTGCACGAAAGTCTGAACAGTTTGCATGGCACGCTGAACGATTTGCACGGAACGAAGCGCTTTGGAGGTGTAGTAGCATGCTTCAGGGTCTGTAGCAATAGAGAATTTAACTAGTTAACTAGTTAATGTAACTGGTGGTCGCACTGTACATGCATTATCCTGTGTCCACGATTTATTCACTAGCGATCCCCAGTTATTCAAACAGCATATCTCTCTCTCTCTCTCTCTCTCTCTCTCTCTCTCATTGGCGGCAAGTTCAGAAATAGAAAACGTGTTTTTAATACGTAAACGTAATTGCTAATGTCACTGCAACATGTACATGGGTATTTTTATATAAAGTTTCAGATAATCACCGCCTTGTCATTAAATAGAGATATTTTTGTAAACGTTATCATTATACTGTGTCATATGTTTATTAAACTACACATCCCACCATTTTTTTTAAATCTTGAATTAAATGAATGCGCATTTAAAAAAAAGGGGGGGGGGCTAAATGACAAAAAAATTATGGATCAGGGCAGGTACGTACAAGAGTGCTGGGTTTATCAACGTATCAATTAATTTTAAGATATCTTATCAGCAAGAATGCATATCTAATGTTTCAAATTGAAATGTTTTTGGATTACTATTATATTGATTGAAATGCGTTCTCAGCTCAAGACTTGCAGGACGATTTATCACATAGTAAATATGGTTTCAGTTTCAGTTTAGTTTATTCACTCAAACCATATAATGATGCATGAGGAACACACACACACACACACACACACACACACACACACATATATATATATATATATATATATATATATATACAATGGTCAGAGGTATATAAGAGATAACATGTACGATAAATGTATGAAATATACAAAGCATCAAGTAGAAAAATTCGAGGCATGAAGGACAGACTATCCAACTATGTCATAAATTTTGGAAATAAACATGCATAGTTTTTTTTCAGTTATGTACAGTTATTATTGGACATAAGTTCGGAAAACTTCATTATATTTGGTGATCTACAATATTTAGTATGCAAACACTTTTCCCCCTAGATTAATGAAATCTTTACATTCAAGAATATAATGAAACTCGTCAGCAATATGTCCCGAGTTGCATAATAATGAGCCGTTAGAACAATGCAGGTTACAATGCCAGACGGGCATTTTTTGTAATGTTGGTTATTTATTTATTTCTCTAGTTTTCGTTGTAAAAGAAATTTAAATAATTGTGAAGTCACTTTTTCCACCAGATCTCACATACCTACTTTGAAAACGGCGATAAACTGAGGTCAGTTTATTTCTAAATTAACTATGGTCTCCATATCAACGATTCGGATTGATTTAGAAATAGGTGGTGATCAGTCGTTCATAGATTCTTACTCCGGTGAGGTCACAGACTGCGTTGTTCTTTAGCTGTTAATGTTGTCAAGCGCCCTTCGAATTTAACGAAAAGATGTTGGACAATCTTGAGCTTGTTAAATAAAAAAACGATAAGGAATGAATGTATATGGGTTTTTTTTTCCTGGGATGAAAATATGTCGCTAAAAATGAGAGAAAATGCTACAAGTATCATGAACCCCAATTTAGTAATTAATTGAATATCTTTTATATTTCTATGATATATTATTAAGCTTCTTTTTCAAATTTCTTTACACTTTGAATTCACTTAAAAAAAGGAAACATTCATATGAATTCTCTCAGGTATTCGATATTAAGCACAAGTGTTTGGAAATAATAACAGCTTGCTTTCAAGGCAGAGTTCATAAAAAACTCTAGTTGACCGGTGTCGCATAATTTATGTTCCAGGTAGCTTAGCGTTCTCGCCGGGAAGCTAACTATCTATAATTTGGGTTACGGGCTTGATTTACATCCGGTCCGTGTAAGTATGGTTCCGGTCATAATTTTAGTTCCGGGCACACACGTCTACTTTCAATTTCGAACCTGGCATCACCACTTTCTATCAAATTTGGATGCTGACGAAATTAACTCAAATAAACAAAATTTTGTAACAGTTGCGTCTATCAGAAAATTGTGGTCTGTTTTACGAAATACATGTATTAATATAAAACATAAACGGTACCAATTTTGATGCACCTGATGCGCATTTCGAAAAATAATGTCTCTTCAGTGATGCTCAAGTCAGAAATGTTGGAAATCCGAAATAAGAACAAACTTGGAAGAGCTGAAAAACCCAAATACTGGAACCAATAAAACGTGCTTCCCGGCCATCCCCCTAAAAGGGGGAAGAGGGAGACTACTCGAATCTTAAATTCACAAGATGTAATCAATCTCATTCTCACTTATACTTTAAAGTTACCATCATTTTTATGTTAAAGTATATAATTATAATGAAATAAAAAAAGAATCAATGTTAGTCTGTACCTAAATTCAGGGCTCAGTTCAATTCAGTAAAATTCAATTCAATAAACAGGTGATTGCTAGTTCTTTGTTGCTTTAAGCTTTACAGCTTATCAATACAGTATTATAAGCAATTTAAACATGGCGCTGGTACACCCGGATCCCCACGGGGATGTAACTTATTTGATAAAAGTAAACACTAAATCTTGCTACTATTTATTTTCATCCTCCTTATTATTGTCTTTTTCCTGTTCTTGTCGTTGCTTTTTTTCCTCCTGTCATCCAAAAACTTAAATAAACCTTTAAAATAACCGTCTCTTTTGAAAGTAGTTGAATACTTATAAAAATAATCTCCCTCCTCCCCCTTTTAGGGGATGGTCTTTTGATTCAGTTCTCGTAATTAGGAGATGTGCTCGTGTTATTGAAACTTTTGCGTTATCTAAGTGATTTTAAATATGTGTTACATTCATCGGATGGAACGTTAGAAGAACGATACATAAGTAAAACATAGCCATGTGAAAAACGGACTGTAGCGGACGTGCACGGAATTCTGATGGTCTGTTGATATCAAACGTAAGTATTTATATATGTAAGCGGGGACACTTTTGAGGTCATACAGTACACCGTATTTTAGAATAAATTTTATCACTTTTTACTCTCTTTTACATATAAAGTCTAAATTCTCTTTTGTTAGCCTTAAACGCCCTTTTTATATGTAGCTTTCTGAATAACTATATTTAGACTTTCATAAGACCCCAAAATCATTATTATTGCATGCCATTAAGCCTCGAGATTTGTAAAGAAACATGTAATAAAATATTTAATGCAAGATATAAAACGTGGATCAGTCAATATTTTTTGATTACACACACCTACATATCAATACCCTCTCACACACCCCCCCCCCTTTCCTAAACACACGCAGACACAAACAAACACACATCTCAATATATAAAATCTTCAAACCTGTGAGATTTAATTTATGTACTTGCATAAAAAATGAATTTATATTTGGTATTTGTGTGAAGTAAACATGTTAAATTGCATTTATCTTACCTTTCTCTGTGCAGAAACTGGGTGTGAATCCTCATCCAAAAAAATGGATGACGAAATGGCTTTTTACTGACTACTCATTATAACAGATTGCATCAATTTGTTTTACCGAAATAAAATCCAAGTTAACGAATTCAAATATCTGCAATTTCAAACAATTTGATATACCTTTCACCAATTCTGCAGTTCGTTATCACGAATTACGTACTAATTGATGTCAAAAATGTTGTAAACCATTATTTAATGAGATTAAATTTTGATAAAACCATTTTCAGAATTCGTTATTACAAATTTAATTCGTTACATAAAATTTTGATATTTGTTTTAACAAATTCAATACATTCGTTATAACAAATTTAATCCGTTAAAACAAATTTTACAATTTGAAGTTACGAATCAAATTTGAAATAACGAATTCTGACATTCGATATATCAAATTACTAAAATATTTTTGATAGGTCCTAAATGGGCTTCCGTAAACAACTAATATAGTTTATATCCAAAATACAAAGCACACGCGCAGCAAATAACAAAAAAATAAATAAAACATTAGCTTTAGTGTTGTTCAATATTTTTTTTTAAGTGGGGAGGAGGGGGGGGGGGATTTTTAATGAAAGTAACGTACATTACTAATTTCAACAGAATTTGACAAAAATAACAGATAATGCGTTGCTTGTTTGCACAACGATATTTTTTCAAACTTTACAACCTCATATATCAAGAAATACAAGTTGAAGAAACCTTAAGTGTCTGCATTTATGTTCACGTACAGTAACGTACATTTCACATTGGCAAAACTCAATTTTATTTCATTTATATCATTTGCATTGATTTTTGTCATTCTTCCCGCTCTATTAAGTGGCATTTTCTGCAAATATCAATAAAGATGAAATATTTATATTAGAGGCTATCACTTTCATTAAACTGCCTAACATTAAACATTGTAATGAATATTCAGGCACGTCTCATCGTTTTTCAGTGGGGAAAAAAAGGGGGGCGGGGTAGTCGGAATAAAAAATTGAAAGTTGGCTTCTCAAAACATCTTGACAAGCACAAACATAAGTAATTCAAAGAAAATGGAACCACAACAAAAGTAAAAATAAATAAATTAAAAAAAAGTTTAATCCAATCTTCTAATTACTAACTCGATCGCGCGGGGGGGGGGGGGGGGGGGGGGGGGGGGGGGGGGGGCTTCTAAAATGACTCCTTCGAAGATTTTTGTCCAAAACTTTTTTTTTCTTTACATTGTCTCCACTTTCCAAAATCTTCATATTCTTAAATCGGGGTGGGCGGGATGAAGTCTTTTGCTGATAATGCTCAATCGTTTTTATTCATAAGTCTTCATTCCCCGTTACTGTTTAAGACAGAGAGGACCAGTCTACCAGTATATATTTTATATGCATTACAAAATGAATACTCGCCACTGTCAAAAAAAAGGGGGTGGGTGGGTAGGACCTCCTTTCGATTCTACGTGCTTGATATTTCAGAATCAAAAGTAAAACAGTAACAGGCCTTCCTCCCGGAGAGTTGTATTGTAATATTGATTGTACGTTATTGTGCAGATGATATGTACGTTACCAATATAAATATGAAATTCTTTTATGAATTATTTATGGAATTTGCAAATGATTTGATATAACCACATATATTGATTCTGAGCAACATCATATCGATTTGGAAATCCATCATTTTCAATTGATATTACATAAAACATTTCACATTCCTTCATTCAATTTAGCGATACAATAATACGTGCGTATGAATTAAAAACAAATCTGTAATCTAAATCTTGGTTATGATCACCACAAACGATATATCTTATCGCTTGCAATACTTAAAACTATAATTCTCTGACAGTAGGAATGACGTATCATGATGGACAGAATGTAAAGTTCACGACTACAATCGAGTAGTTTACGAAAACGTAAGAAATGTACGTCACAAAATATCACGTACATTTCCCCGCATAATGTCGTATTGATAAATGTAGAACATCATTTGCAAGTTCAGAAATGGGAAAATACACAAAATGTATGTGCATGATAAAATATTATATTTGTTTACATCACAAGATTTCAAAATTAGTGAACTCGTCACACTTATCTCAAATTACTGATTTTTGCGTTGTTTCTAATTTTCTTCGAATCTTAAACATGGAGGCTTTCAAAACCACGTGGTCATAACATTTATGCAAAGTTAGACACATTTTTAAACACCTTCTCTTAAAATTCGTTTCGGTAACGTACGTTTCAACCAACGCATTGTTACTCAGAAACTCAAAGGTCAGCGCCGTGTCACACTTTTATAATCGACTACATATACGGAAGATGCATTATACAATTTTCACCATGTATTTATTGCATTGAAGAACTCTTTAAAAACAAACAAACAAACAAAGTAAATAAAAATAAGAAAACAAATAATAAAAAAAAAAGAAACAAACCAAAAAAAACCCCCCAAAAAACAACAAACAAAAAATAAATAAAATAAACAAAGACACACATACACACACACACCAAGACAAAAACAAAATAAAAAAAAATACAACCCAAGAAACCAAAATAATAATAATAAAAGAAAAAACTCCAAAAAACCCAAAAACAAAAAAATAACTAAAAAACAAACAACAACAACAAAAAACAAAACAAAAAAAACCAAAAAAAAAAACCAAACCCACGAGGTAACGTACGTTTCATCCTTATCCATACGCTTCCGCAACACGATTTTCAAATTGGATAATGCGAATAAAAAGTATCACATATGAATTATTCTATTATATATACAAACAATCTTTGCTAGATTTTCAAATTCGTAAAGCTACCATTATAAGCAAAGAAAAGTAATATGTAGGCGGAAATTTATAGACTATATTATCTTAAATGTTGAAACTTATGGATCGACCACATGACTCTAGAAGATCATTCATTTTCCAAAATTGAAAATACAAAATGAAACCTATTATTATCTTTTTTGGTCTCATTCATGCAATTTAGCTATAATTAAATACCAAGCAAAATACTGTTATGCATAATTTTTACATCACCGATACTAATATATAAAATACCTGCTCTGGCGACAGTAATGTACGTTTCGTTTTTGTACATAACGAAAGTCTTAACTATATTCAGTTTATATATCACTGGGTAAATATATTTTAATTTCTTTTGAAAAAGTACTTAATTTATTTAGGAAATAATAATATTTCACCAAATATTATGAATAATCAATATCAACGTCGGCGACAGTAATGCACACATTAAATGAGAATGGGTGAGAAACACTCGTACCTATGAATTTTTATTTCACACATTATATATATATATCTCCACGAGTCGGCATACACCATCACATTTAGTTTTTTTTTTATTGCCGTAAACGACTGGTATATGATACTCATCTTCAAGCATCAAACTTTCGGAGTTTTCGTTTCTGTACCGTATCCAAGGCATTGTTTTTACAGACAGATCACTAATTATTTTCAGCACCTATTAATGTCTTTGATCACAATCGATGAGGTTGATATATCGCACGTTTGTACAGCAATGGTGGTGTTCATTACAACATATGAAATGCTAGTTAAAGATTTTGGTTTTACCTTTATTAACATGGACTATTTAATTTCAGTAAATCAAATATCGTACCTATTAAAACTTTAATTCTACAAACCCCCCGCTTTGCTGAAATTAGCACGATTACCCGGGAATTTCGGCAAAGATTAAATAAAAAAATATATAGCTGCGCGGTTTGCAAATTCTTAATCTTTGTTTAGAATTCATCATTTCCACAAAAATATTAAGTGAAAATTACAGACTAGCACAAGGTCACCGCTGGTGCCCAGTGTCTCTTGCGTCAACATGAAGTGCGCGTTCTCCGAATTTCCAGGCCCCAAAATGGGGTTTGCGTATTAAACGTAACTCATATTATATTCGGCAAATTATAGTAAATGTTCATGAAATTGTAATAATATCTTGTAATTTATAACGTTTGAAAATGTTAATATATACTAAAATCATTGGTGTAATCGATGTCGGGTGACAGAAACTGATGGGGTTTTTTACCCCCTACCTGTTTGAATTTTACATTTTTATCCGACGTCAATCTTTTGATCTCACCCTTATCAAGATATCGAGCTCACGACGGAAGTGACCGATCGACTGGGGATGTTCACTCCTCCTAGGCAACTGATCCCACCTCTGGTATATCCAGGGGTCCGTGTTTGCCCAACTCTTAATTTTGTATTCCTTACAGGAGTGAGAAATGATATTGATCACTGTTCGTTATCTTCACCTTTTTACTAAACAATTATTGATCGCTCAGATAAAAATTCGATAGCGCTGAGTAAATCACGCCAATAAAAATGGAACACGCAATGTAGAATAAGAGTGGAACAGAAGTTTAATCAAACACATGTACACAGATATCTGGAAGTTCTTTATTCCACTCAACTCATTCTACAACAGAAAATAAAAATATTAAGTACATCAAAACCCAATTGTGTAATGTATTTCGTACAATTCTCGCACCAGAGGGTGCATAACAGAAGCTTCACTTGCAGCTTATAAACCACAGGTAATTTACCTAAGGTTTACCTGCACACAGGTGAGAATTAATGGTAAATGCATAAGGTGTAAGTAAAGCTTGTTTAATGCGCCATGTGGTCAGATGATTTCACATACCTAAAAGCAAAGTAATTACGGACCCCCCCCCCCCAAAAAAAAGGGGTGGGTGGGGGGTGGCGCGAGTTTAATTGGTTGCGCTTAAAAGTAGAGAACTTTGAATTGGGGGGATTTTATATCCCTGATCAAATTAATATTACTTGTAAGTCTCTGAACTTATCATCTTGCCGCTAAATATCTACAAGTATATGCATGCTTCACTTTTATTGCTTTGAAGTAAATTATACCTGTAAAAAGTCAGTATGATTTACCATCTATAGGTGTAAAATAATAATGTAAGATGTTTAACATAGGTAGTTAATGGTCCCTCCCAAGCGCCTTGTAATAGATGAGAAAGTCACCGGTCTTCAGATATCACGTTGAAAACGGAGGGGGGTGGGGGTGTTATGGTGGGCGTTGTCACGATAAAGAACCCTCACTGCTACAACCATCAAGTGCTGAATTTGAAGCACTTCATCATGGTGACGTCTCAATGAATACAAAAATATACATGTATCATGTATTATTATTCAGAACTAAAACACGGAGCCCCTCTTCATAAAACGCCCCCCCCCCCCCCCTTTCCACTTCTCATTCCAGTGAATGCTGCTGTTCGTTTTATTTTGGAGTTCTTTATAATTTTCTAACTATATACGTATATTTGTACACAAGGTCGAATTTCAATATACAAGGGGTATAATCAACGACGCTATCTATAGAGTGTCTTTATAGTCGATGATTTTGTTACTTCTGAGGTGAATATTGACATAGCTATCTAACATAAACTAGGTCAAACAAACATTAAAACTATTTACACTAGCGATAATAGGTAGATAATACATACAGGCCGACACGTCGCACAGGTATTTAATTCTCAGGACGAGACGGAAGGTCGAAATAACAGGGAGGCCATGTTGGATTTGCAGGTGAGACAAAATTATATACACGCATTTCGACATTATTGTAATGTGATTAATATCGATATCTGTGTGATCAATGGGACAGATCTGCTCACTTTCCTAATAATTTTATATAATTCTGAAAATAGGGGGGGGGGGGTTATTTTTGGTACATCAATGCTTCGTACGTATCATTCCATTTACAAAATCTTAAAACTAATCAACGTAGTATCTACATCATACTGTAATTCTAGCTTGTTGTTGTTTGTTGTAACCTGTCAGAATTCCACTTTTTATTGACAGTAAATTACTCGTGTGATCCCGGCATCAGAAATGCACCCCCGGCGCAGTGCTCAGGAAGTCCTACTGTGTGACCTCTGTGAAACTGTCCCCCTACAAAGTCACTGTGAACTTTGTAATATAAATTTCTGTATTAACTGTGTAGGAAAACATCTCTCGGATTCGTCTAAACGACATAATGTCGTGCCCTATTCACACAGAAAATCCACTGAAGACTACCCCAAATGTCCGACACACGCCGATAAACATTGTAAACATTACTGTGAGAACTGTGACATTCCTGTCTGTTTTACCTGCATCTCCTCTGGTGAACACAAAGATCATGATATATCAGATATTCTGGAAAAACTCGGCGCTAAAACAGAAAGTTTACAGAAAGAATTGGAAGAACTCGAGACCAGCATTTATCCCCGATATGAAAAAATGGCGTCGGATGTTCAAACTGAAAAAGCCGAGTTAGAAACGAAATACGGGAAACTGACCACCGCGGCCGATCAACAAGGAGAAATCTTACACCGAGAGGTCACCGCCATTGTCAACCAGCGGAAATCTGAGATTCAGGAGATGAAAAACAAACACCTATCTACCCTGAATGAAAATACAGAAGAAATCACTCAGAAAATTACAGAACTCAAACAGATCATTGCTGACTTAAAATCAATCCTAGAATCAAATGACGTCTCCTTAACCTCTACTTACCAATCTAGGAATTCCGAGTTTAGAACATTACCGCCTAAAATCCGAGTCACATTACCAAGTTTTTCTGCTGGAAAAATAAACAAAGATCAACTCCATGAAATGTTTGGTTCTTTGTCGCCATTATCCATGAACACAGAACATGGCGACACAATGAAGTCAGCAGAAGCTGTATCGTCTCCTCCAGTCAAAGCACTGCTTGATGAACCGCGCCTCACCGCCACCATAAACACTGAGTATAACTATCTATACAGTGTTAGCTGTCTCAGTGAAGAACAAGTCTGGACATGCGGGGATAACAAAATCATGAAGCTCCTCAACCTCCAGAGTGAACGACTGACATCAATACAAACCAAGTCAGGGAACTGGCCATGGGACATAGCAGTGACACGGGACGGAGATCTTATTTATACTGAATATTATAATAACACTGTAAACATAGTGAAGAATAAACAGACACAGACCGTGATCACACTACAGGGGTGGATACCTCTCTGTGTCTGCTGTACCGCCTCTGGTGATCTCCTGGTTACCATGGACAGTGATGATGGCGAACAATCCAAAATTGTGCGTTACTCTGGCTCCACAGAGACACAAAGCATTCAGTTTGATGATCAGCGTCGTCCTCTCTATTCACCTGGTGGTTTTTTTAACTATAAATACATCAGTGAGAACAGGAACCTGGATATCTGTGTGGCTGACTATAGAGCAGTAGTGGTGGTCAATCCGTCAGGAAAACTCCGATTTAGATACACGGGTCATCCCTCTAATACCGAGTCATCATTTAATCCATACGGCATCACTACAGACAGCCAGAGTCACATCCTGACAGCAGACTTTTACAATGGCCGTATCCACATCCTAGATCAGGACGGACAGTTCCTCCATTACATTGATGATTTATGTCGTCCATGGGGTTTATGTGTGGACATCAGAGACAACCTCTTTGTGGCTGAGTGGGACACTGCTAAAGTGAAGAAAATCCAATATCTATCTACACAGTGTTAATTACACCTCTACACAGTGTTAATTACACCTAAACACAGTGTTAATTACATATGTAAACCCATGGTGTTAATTAAATTTACTTGTTGACTACAGTTCCCTGTTAATTACAGCCCTGTGTTAATTACAGCCCTGTGTTTGTGGTGTATAACTAACATGTACTTGTGTTTGAGTGTTTAACTGATTGAACATTAGTCTCTCACTGCTGTGTAGTAATTCAGTAGTATTATTTAGTGACACAGTATTAATCTTAGTGTACTAATTACTAATTTGACTGTGTTACTAGTTATTTATCTGTACAATCTTTTGTGGACTAATTTGACTGTGTTACTAGTTATTTATCTGTACAATCTTTTGTGGACTAATTTGACTGTGTTACTAGTTATTTATCTATATATAATGTTGTCAACACATGTGAATCACTGAACACAATTTATTGAATGTAAATCAGTTATTGTCAAGTCCTTAGAAATTTCACTTTGTCAGTATTTTGTGTGTAGCCGTGAATTATAGTACATCCACTACTGAGTACTTACATGTATACAGGTACTTGTTGTAGTGTGATAAACTACTGATTGAACTTTATTCTTTGTTAATTATACCCTCTATTTGTGTTTTATTTTCAATGTATATATTATAGATAAACATGATTTAGAGTACAGTCTTACCTTATTACTGAGTACTTACTTAGATATGTAGTACTGTAACAGAGAGTGACCCCAAACGTCTGGACTCATCACAGATCTTCAGATCCAAGGTCACAGTCTTCTGTTTATCATCAATAAGGTCACACCACGTATCTAAATCTCCACCGTCCTACAAAATCAACACAGATAATGTGTAATCATGTCAAACTGAATAGTCTGTGATATATTTGCTTGTTTTTATATATGTAAATGTAATGGTGTGGAGAAAATTTATGGCTCAAATCCAAGATCCCTACTTTTCTAATCAGGTGCGCTAACCACTGAGCTAGCCAGACCGATATCCGTGGTTTGACTGGACCAGGAATCAAACCAGAGACCCCAGTATTACTAGTCAGGTGCTCTAACCACTGAGGTAGCAAGACTGATATCCGTGGTTTGACTGGACCAGGAACCAAACCAGAGACCCCAGTATTACTAGTCAGGTGCTCTAACCACTGAGGTAGCCAGACTGATATCCGTGGTTTGACTGGACCAGGAATCAAACCAGAGAGCCCAGTATTACTAGTCAGGTGCTCTAACCACTGAGGTAGCCAGACCGATATCCGTGGTTTGACTGGACTAGGAATCAAACCAGAGAGCCCAGTATTACTAGTCAGGTGCTCTAACCACTGAGGTAGCCAGACTGATATCCGTGGTTTGACTGGACCAGGAATCAAACCAGAGACCCCAGTATTACTAATCAGGTGCTCTAACCACTAAACTATCCAGACCAATATCCAAAGTACAAATAGCCAAAACCACAACAACATTTAGTTGTAATTCTGTACTGATATGCTGCACCTATATTTATTGTAAGAACATCAGATGTCTGATTTTAGAAAGTTTATTTTTATTAGCTCAACTGAGCCAAAGTAAGCTTTTCCAATCAAAATTTCTCTGTTGTTTTTAATATTTCATATTTTCAACTTCTTCTACAGAACCACTTGGCCAATTTCAATCAAAACTTGGTACATATCCTTAGGTAAAGGGGGATTCAAGTTTCCTTAAACAAAGGATCATGCCTTCTTCAAAGGGGAAATAATCTTGAAAAGGCAAAAATAGGGTGGGTCATTTATAAATCTTCTCAAGAAGCACTGGGTGAGAAAAATTGATTTGATGTAAAAGTTTCCTGATGTAGTGTAGATTCAAGTTTGTTCAAATCATGGCTACCAGGAATAGGGTGAGGCCACATTAGGCGATCAAGTTTTACACAAGATATATCAGAAAAATATTATTTTCAAAAATAAGAAGGTCATAATTAATCACATCAATATGCAAGCATCCCCAGCTATTACATGTTCACATTTGTTTAAATTATGGCCCTAGGGGGTGGGGGTGGAACCACAGTAGGGGATTAAAGTTTTAAATGGGGACATATAGGAAAAGAGCTTTAAAACTCTTCATCTCAACAACAGCAGGGTGATGATTAGTCACGTTAATATGCAAACAACTTCAGATACAGACATGATTTTGGGTTAGAATAAAAAAATAGGAAATAAATGGGTCGTGATGCAATCCATCCACTGAGCTTGCTCCTATCTATTGAGCTTGCTCCTATCCACTGAGCTTGCTCCTATCTACTGAGCTTGCTCCTATCCACTGAGCTTGCTCCTATCTACTGAGCTTGCTCCTATCTGCTAAGCTTACGACTGGGAGGCCTGCATTCTGGCAATTTCCTGCCATATAAATAACAAGGTTAGTGGCGGAAAAGACTGGAAATCAGAAACAATGCTGGTGATAAAAATTGGAATTTCAATTTGAAAGTTGGAGACATATTGTCCTGTCCTGTATGTCTCCCCCAAACTTTAACCTTGCTACTAACTTTTGAATTATGAGTGATATGGCCTTCATTTTTAATATATTGGCATTGTATGTGCAAAGGACCTTTCTTTGGGTACCAAAGTTTTAAACCTTTTGACCACGACTTTAGATGTTGACTGACTTAAGAAAACCTACTAGACAATATCTCCTGAACTATTTTAAAGCAATATAAGCTGCCAAAATTGCAATTTTTTATAGTGGCATTAAAAGAGGTTAAATGAACGTTGATATGATTGAAAAAAAGAACTGCATCGAATTTCCTCTCTTATGCATCGTTTACACACCTTTACGTGATGAAAAATATATTCCTCGACATTCCGTTTGAACCTAACAATGGCAGCTGATTAATCGTCGGCGACAATCCCGAAGATAACCGATGTTGACACGAATGATTCTGATGCTGATCTGGGTGGATCGGGTTGTATCTGGGTCATTAAAATATGGACGGCGGGGCGAGATAAAATTCTAGTTACCATCATTATTTTGGCACTGTTAACGATGTTATATGTTTTTAAGTTATGATAGTATGTTTTTTAGTTATGATAGTTTTAAGGGATCGCTCGAAACATTACGCAAAATTCCAAAGCCGGCTTTCTCCCTCGCTTCGAACCTTTCGTGTCAGACATCTTTCGTGCTTACCGGAAATACTGCGCTTGCGCATTTGATTTTGCCGAATGAGTTCAACTTTAGGTCATTGCATACGGAAATAATGTCGGGAAAATTAAGGTACGGGAAGACTTCATTTCAACTGTCGAACATTTTTGCATTTAATGCAAAAAATACATGTCAAAAGTTTAATCGATAAAATCAGGTATTAGAAGGTAGATGTTTACAAAATTTTCGATTAAATTTTAGGACCCCAAAATAACAATTTTGACAGCTTATATTGCTTTAAGAAGTAGGGCTTTTAGATTTCTGTATATAGATTTCTTACGAGAAGACCTTACACTTTACACCATTATTATTATCTCTGACTTTGTGATATTGACCTTGGAGTTTGACTTCAATTTCAAAACTTTGACCAAAACTTGAACTATTCTGCTCATAACTTTTGAATTGTGAATGATAGCACTTTAATTTTCTTGTGACAAAATTGGTACCGAAGTTTTCCACCTTGTGACCATAATATTTGTACATAGATTCCTTAAGGCAGGGCCTCCCAGTTCCTTCTATGATGTTTGACCTTGTATCATGGCTATGTAGTGACCCTTTTGGGGCTCTGTTGGGGTCACAATATTGGATCAAAATTTTCCTAAGAATAAAGATTGTAAAGAAAAATCTTTTAATGACCAAAATAACTGAATAACAAGGGGTTCACCTTGACTCAGGTAAGCAAAGTTGCCTATGAACCTCTTGTATTCGTGACTGATGAATTACATTAAAAATTAGCAGTTTAATTTGGTGGTGAGACTCGGTCCATGTTACTCAGTTGGTAGAGCACCTGACTACAGATTCTAGGACCCTAGGTTTGAATTCCAATCTGGTCCACTGCATTTCCTGTTACATAGGAAATAGCTTTGTCTACAAATATTGATGGGATGTTGAGCTGTCCTATAGTTCATATGGGACAAATGCCCCCGCTTCTGGGACACACAGTAAGACTAAGACTAACCAGTCCTTTAACAAATTGAAATAAATGCCTAACACTGCTCCCCTTCCCTCCTATATTGGTGTTTTGACATTCCATTAAGACATTCTTCAGCTGTAGGTTTAAGTCCAGCAGACTGACCTTATTTTTCCTTAAATCCAAGAGAACTTGAAAAGTTCTGTACAATCAATACTTCATATTGAATTCTTCAGTCGAATTCTAGAAGAATACCTAGTGTTGTATTAATAAATTGTCCACACTTAATGCAGAGAGTTAATTACACTCAATCACTGATAGGTCATTAAACACAGTCTTTCTTTGTTATTCACAATTTTTTTTTTAAATCTTAGGCTTCACAGTTCTTTAATTTTTATTTCCAATATCGTACTGCCTTTGCAAAAAGAACTAAATGTGTTGTAGTGATACAACTGCATCCACTCAAGGGCAATAACTCTACAAAAAGTTATCTGACTGAACCCATTTAAGTACATGACTTGTGTATCTTCATAATAAGTCTATACCCCAAACTTCAAAATGTAAATATATGTCTGAGATACTGAGCGGAAATATGAATTGTTAAAAATTTCACAGTCCAGTTGGCTTAATTATTCCAAAAATTATTCAACCAGAACTTAATACAAACTTGTCCTGCATATTTTCAGGAGGTATTTATACCCTAAACTTCAATTCAAAATGTCCGTGTATGACTGAGATAATGAACAAAAACTGTAAATTGTGCAAAAATTCCAAGGGGCATAACTCTGTCAAAATAAATCTGACCAAAACTATGCTTAACATAACCTGACCTGCATCATCTAATGATATATTTATATCCCAAATATCAATTCAAAATGTTCATGTATTACGGAGATCCTAACGAGACTAATACCACCAGCAAGGCACAGTGGATGGAAATAGTGAATTTGTGCTCAATGAAGAATAAATGATTTTTAAGACATACTCTGGATAATGACAACATAACCCCCCCCCCCCCCCCCCCCCCCCCCCCCCCCCCCAAATCTAACAAATAATATCCGTAAGGTTCTTGAATGTTAAAAATCTGAATCAAAATAATGTGGGGTATAAAGAGTGGAAACTGAATTATCAAAAATTTTCTACATCTAAGGGGCACAATTTGTTAACAATCAATAAGAAGTTGATCTAGATATTCTGGTGATGTATCTATATACCAAATTTCAGTTGAATATGTACATCCATAGACAACAGATACGATGGCGAGTCAATAAGTAACCATCCTATCCCATTTCTGACTGACCGAGACGGTCACAATTTTCATGCCTTGTTTCAATAATGTTTGATACCTGGGTACAAAATTGCATGCAAATCAAGTCATTCTTTAATAAGATATTGAATGTCAAACATGGCTAGTGATGCAAAGGTATGCTTTTCATCTAAAGATGAGTACTGTGCTGTAATTCGGTACTTGTGTTTAAAAGGTAAAGTAGGCAAGGAAATATATGGCGAGTTAGCCAATATTTATGGGTCTTTTGCGCAATCTTATGCTTAGGTTAAATTCTGGGTAGGGGAAATCAAATGCGGTACAATGTCATTAGAAGATGTAGCCAGGTCTGGACGCCCACTGGATGCCACCGACGAAGAAATGTGTAACAAAGTTCGGGATCTGGTATACTCTGATAGGCAAATCAGGTGGAAGAAATAGCGCAGGCATTAGGCATTTCACATAGTAATGTTTCAACTATCTTACATGATTGTTTAGCTAACAGACCGTTGGGCCCCCAAATCCCTTGATGATGAGCAAATGGAAACCAAAAGGTTCAGTATACAGTGCCTTGTTGAAGCATATTAGGTCAAAAGATGATTTTCTTTTGCATCTGGTGACCGTAGATGATACTTGGGTTCATTAAAATGAGCCAAAGAATAAAGCTCAGAGTTGTCAGTGGGTAGGGCCGGGATCTTTGAGGCCAAAGAAGTTCAAGATGCAACCATCAGCTGGCAAGGAGATGGCCACAGTATTTTGGAATGCAAAAGGCATTACTATGTTGGACTTTTTACCCAAGAGAAGTACAACAACTGGAGTGTATCATGCAAACTTGCTAGACCATCGGAGAACCACCATCCGTGAAAAATGCCGAGGTAAACTTTCTAAAGGTGTTTTGCTGCAACAAGACAATGCAAGAGTCCACACTTGTATAGTTGCCATGGATGCTGTAGAGCAAAACAGGTATGAATAAATACCACATCCTGCCTATTTGCCTGATTTAGCTCCTAGCAACTTCTTCCTATTCCCAAACTTGAAAAAAGGATATCATGGACATCATTTCTGGTCTGACGAAGAAGTCGTGAGAGCAGTTGAGGAGTGGGTCAATGGAAAAGTTTCAGTTCTGGGCTGATGGCACTTGAACAACGTTGGTCAAAGTGCATCACACTAAAGAGCAAATACATCGAAAAAGAAGAGGTGGATTTCAACTGGAAATAAGTTACGCTGCTTACTTACCGACTCGCCCTCGTAATGAAAGGAAACTGCACCATGATGGAATGAAGGAAGAATGGAATGACAAATAAGAGACCCATATTTAAAGATTTTCCCTTTATTTTTGCATCTAAAACTTTGATCCCCTATTGTGGCCCCTACCCTACCCCACAGGGGCCTAGATTTTAACAAACTTCAATCTGCACTGTCATTTAAATTTTAACGTTTCTAGCCCGATAGTTCTGGAGAAGAAACTTTTAAAAGATTTTTCTAATATATTCGCATGTAAAACTTTGATTCCCTGTTGTGACCCCACACTACCCCCGGGGTCCATGATTTTAACAAACTTGAATTTCCAATATGTCAGGAAACTGCCACACAAATTTGAACATTCTGGCCTAGTAGTTCTGGAGAAGAAGATTTTTTCCTATATTTTCGCATAAAAAACTTTGATCCCCTATTGTGATCCCACCCTACTCCTGGGGTCCATGATGATGACAAACTTGAATCTGCACTATGTCAGGAAACTTCCATGTAAATTGGAACTTTTCTGGCCCTGTATTGTTGAGGAGGAAATTTTTAAATGACCCCACCCTATTTTTGAATTTTTGTGATTAGCTCCCCTTTGAAGGGGTATGGCCCTTCATTTGACCAAATTGGATTCCTTTCACCCAAGGATGTTTTGTACTAAGTTAAATTGAAATTGGCCTGCACATTCTGGAGAAGATTTTTAAAATTTGTCAGTGTATTTTGGATATTTTGTTCTTATCTCCCCTTGGAAAAGGATGTTGCCCTTCATTTGAAACTACTTAAATTCCCTTTAAGCAAGGATGATTTGCACCAAGTTTGGTTGCAATTGGCCCAGTAGTTTTGGAGAAGAAGTCAAAAATGTGAAACGGTTTTCAGACAGACAGACAGATGCCAGACAAATGGGTGATCAGGAAAGGTTAACACTATATGTCCTAGCCATTTTATGGCAGTGCATAAAAATGGAACATTTTATATAATTTCAATAACAAACCTAACATTTTCTACAGCAGTAGAACTATCCAAGTCAGACAATATGTCAGAGTCTCTGGAAAATTATCCTCATCAATCAGCTGGACTCTCCATTAACTGCTTCCCTGTAAAATTTATTATCACATTAAGAATTAGGAAGCCAAAAATAACCTCTTCACATTGTCATTATGCTATCACAACATAAATTTCTACAGAAAAATTCATGCAAGAGGCCACATCACACAGTGATTTTTTCCTATATTTTCGCATATAAAACTTTGATCCCCTATTGTGGCCCCACCCTACCTCCGGGGGGGCCAAGATTATGATAAAATGGAGCCTGCACTATGTCAGAAAGCTTTCAGTGACATTGGAACTTTTCTGGCCCAGTGGATTTTGAGAAGATGTTTAAATGATCCCACCTTATTTTGGCATTTTTGTGATTATTTCTCCTTTGAAAGGGGCATGACTCTTCATATGAACACACTTGAATCCCCTTTACACAAGGATGATTTGTACTAAGTTTGAATGAAATGGCCCTGTGGTTCTGTAAAGGAAAAATGTTTAAAGACTTTTTTCTTTAACTTTGCATATAAAACTTTGATCCCCTATTGTGGCCCCATCCTACCCCTGGGGGCCATGATTATAACAGACTTGAATCTGCACTATATCAGGAAGCTTCCATTTAAAATGGAACTTTTCTGGTCCAGTATTGTTGAGAAGATTTTTAAATGACCCCACCCTAGTTTTGCATTTTTGTGATTATCACCCCTTTGATGGTTGGTGTGGCACTTCATTTGACCAAACATGGATTCCTTTCACCCAAGGATGTTTTTTAACCATGTTTTATTGAAATTGGCCAGCTAGTTCTGAATAAGATTTTTAAAATTTGTCAGTCTGTTTTGTTCATATCTCCCTTTGGAGAAGGATGTTGTCCTTCATCTGAACAAACTGAAATTTCCTTTAAGCAAGGATGATTTGTGCAAAGTTTGGTTGAAATTGACCCAGTAGTTATGGAAAAGAAGTTGAAAATATGAAAAATTTTTCAGACAGACAGATGACGGACAATGGATGATTAGAAAAGCTCACCCAAGCTTTCAGCGCAGTTGAGCTAAAATAGGTTAATACTATATGTCTTAGCAATTTTATGGTGTGCATAAAAATGGAACATTTTACATAATTTTATCAGAAAACCTGACATTTTCTACATCAATAGAATTATCCAAGTCAGACAATATGTCAGAGTCTCTGGAAAATTATCCTCATCAATCAGCTGGACATCTCCATTAACTGCTTCCCTGTAAAATTTATTCTCACATTAAGAATTAGGAATCCAAAATATAACATCTTCACACCATCATATTATGGTTTTGCAACATACATTTTGACAGAAAAATTCATACAAGAGGCCCACGGACCACATCGCTCACCTCAGTCACCTTGGTTTATTTCAAAGATTTTCCCTATATGCATGTAAAACTTTGATGCCCTATTGTCGCCCCATCCTAATTCAGGGGGCCATTAGTTTAACAAATTTAAATCTGCACTATGTTGGAAAGCTTCCATGTAGATTTGAACTTTACTGGACCACTGGTTCTTGAGAAGATTTTTAAATGATCCCAACTTATTTTTGCATTTGTGTAATTATCTCCCCTTTGAAGCAGGCATGGCCCTTCATTTGAACAAGCGTGTTTGAATCTCGGCAGCGGCATCATGTGAGCAAGTTTGCCAGTTTACTTGTGGAAGGTCGGTGGTCTCTTCCCGGGTACATTGTATCTGGGTTCTCTCCTCCACCAACAAAAACTGGACACCACCAGATAACTGAAAGATTGTTGAGTGTGGCAGAAAGCAATAAATAATCAATCAATCAATCATTTGAACAAACTTCAATCCCCTTCACCCAAAGATATGTACCATGTTTGATTGAAATTAGCCCTGTGGTTTTGGAAAAGATGATTTTTAAAGATATTTTTTTCTAAATTTTCATATAAAATTTTGATTTATTATGGCCACACTCTATCCACGGGGGCCACAATTATGATAAAATGGAGTCTGCACTATGTCAGAAAGCTTTCAGGGACATTGGAACTTTTCTGGCCCAGTGGTTCTTGAGTATAAGATTTTTAAATGACCCCACCCTATTTTTGCATTTTTGTGATAGTTTCCCCTTTAAAGGGGGCATGGCCCTTCATTTGAAGGAATTTGAATCCCCTTCCCCAAGGATGATTTGTACCAAGTTTGCTTGACATTGGCCCAGTGGTGCTGCAGAAGATTTTTAACTTTTTTCAGCATATTTTTGCTATTTCACTATTATCTTTCCTTTGAGGCGTTGTCCTTCATTTGAACAAACTTGAATCCCCTTTCTACAAGGATGCTTTTTGCCAAATTTGCTGGAAATTGGCTCAGCAGTTCTGAAAATGAAGTAAAAAATGTAAACAGTTTACACACAAACAGACAGACAGATGGAAAACCAGCGATCAGAAAAGCTCACGTGAGCTAAAAATGATACTGAATGTGTCAAAATGAAACTAATCCTCAAATCAAAAACATTCATAACACATCTCATCTCTTTATACATCAAGTCCTAACTTCATCTACGAAAATAGTTATCCTGTGGAAATCTGGGTTGTAATTGGTCCCCAGTACCCCTTGCTTGTCGTAAGAGGCGACTACGTGGAGTGGTCCTTCGGATGAGAAAGATCTCTGCCATACGCAATATGCACATACTGCTGAAAAATAATCATGCACTGCACTATGTGGCAAACCCACATATTTTAGCAAAATGTGTGCACGCATCATTTTTCAGTTTGTTTTCAGATACATTGGAAACTTTCCACAATTGTACATATACAGTTAGTGTCCAAGGTGTGTAGAATTGCAATTTAACATCATGATGCCAGCTTTGGTCTGAAATCTGACCATAATGTGGCTTCGATGAGGGCTAGGAACTTACCACTTTAAATTCTATCAGAGATTTAAGTATTCTTAAATAATAACAAATAATAATCATTTATAATTGCTTAATTATAAATGGCTCCGATGTACACAATTGTGGCCCAATCTATTTTAGAATGGCCCCACCATTTTATTATAAGTGGGGTCACTGGCCTGTTGTTTGTCCTTCCCAGGCACTGGTGTCCCTATCCTATCCTCTGGAGTCATAATTCAAACAGTTTACAAACTGTCTGAAAGGTTTCACATAAATTGTATAGATTTGATCTTTTCAAGAAAATTGAAAAGATTCTTACATGACCCCATCCTATTTTTGCCATTTCTTGATTACCTCCCCTTCAAATGGGATGAGACCCTTCATTTAAACAATTTTGAATGTTTTATGCTAGGATGCTCTGTACTAAGTCTGGTTGATATGGAGCAAGTGATTGTAGAGAACTTTAAAATGTGTGAAGTTTACAGACAGACAGACAGATGGATAACAGCTCACTTGAGCTTATAACTCAGGTGAGCTAAACAGAAATTTTACCAGCTCCATACAACAGACTGTTGCCAGAAATGGATTGGATGGTAAGGTAACCTCCTCCTGCTTTAAGAGACAGGAAATGCTTCTGCGACAGGGTGCCATCATCTCCTGAGGCCCAGGAAGCTGAAAAACCAAAGTAACAATGAAGTGCTGGAATGACCAGAAATCAGAAAGGTAAATGAAATTAATGATCCTATCTAGTTTTGTCTACAGAGTTTTGGAAAGTTAACCAGCTAATTATCAGTTTCATAACAGAATATAAACAGGAGACTTACTGGCCTTATCTGTCACAGTAGTTAAAGGTAGCACTAAGGCTACAAAATCCATAACAAGAAGTACTGTGAGCACTGCTCACTAAGAATACTCCCCACTCACCCCAATTTACCAACCCCAAAGGGTGTTCCTTTGACCTTTTGACCCCACAATTGGTAGGGATTATTTTCATCCCATGGGTAGTCCATATGTGCAATATGGTGACTCTAGGTGAAAAGAATAATATGTGAGAGCCCAGAAACCATTTTGCTATTTCAATGTCCAGTACACTTGACCTTTAACATCAAAATCAACAGGGATCATCTTCTAACAAGGTATTATTTTATCTCGGAATAATTATATGTTTCGGAATTTAACTAATTGATGTGTATAAATGTAAAGGGCATCTGTAGATCGTAGAAAACTGTTTTCATGTTGAGAAATGTTGTAGAAACCCCCTTTCTAAGCTATGAAGAAATAAACCATAAATTTCTTTTTTTTTTTTTTTTCAATTATTAAATTCCGAAACATATAATTATTCCGAGATAAAATAATACCTTGTTTTCTTCTCATGTGGAGTCTGTATGTATGGTATGTTGACTCTAGGTGAAAAGGATAACACTTTAAAGCCTGGAAACCATTGCGTCTACAGACAGACAGACAGACAGACAGATAGATGGACAGACAACCTGATTCCAGTATTACCACAAACACACAACTTTGTTGCAGAGGGTATAATAACACAGAGTTGGCCAAAGAGCGTAAAAAACTACCAAACATGATGTCCCGTACATTAGGGTTAAATTAGAACATTTACCAGACAATATTTTATCCTTTTCTGCTCACAGGTGCTTGTGGACATAATCATACTACCCCCCACCCCACCCCAAGTCTACAAAAAATATTTATAGAATATAATGTTAACATTTATTTTTACACTATTTACTATGCATAAGTGCACTAATAAACATAAATTTGCCATTTTTAGCACTTTTGATGTATCTTTAAATTAAATTTCTTACTACAGATGATAAGATTGTCATCATCAAAAATGAAAGTAGATATCCCCTTGAAAAACTTGATATGGTATTATTTAAGATGACAATTATGATGGGATGCATTTGTTTACTCACTCAACCTTATAATAAATTTTCTTCAAACTGTGCAACATAAAACCAGCCAATATTTATGTGATTCCATCAAATTTTCATAAAACTGATGACAATCGGATCTATTACCACAAAAGCCATTTATTAATTTTTTATATATTTTTCGTAAATCAGTAGGGAGGGGAATTGTTATCATGTTCACGCCTGTATTTTATGATTTAAGTTTTATTTTTTTCATCTGAGCCACGATTGTTCAACAATTTGATTCTCCACATAATCAGAAGTAGAAAGTCATACATAATATTGAAAGTACCCGCATGGAGTGAAATAATGGAAATACAAGTTGTTGATGGTCACGATGAAAAAGCAAGTACTTAATTTTGTTTACAAAAAAGGCAATAAATAACACATATATCATCATTTTGTTTTACTTATGTCTGCTAATATCTATTTGACAGTTTTTTAAATAAGGTTCTAAGTTTTACCGGACAATTTATTATATATTATATTATAATTCATATAGTCTAAGGGAGGTAACTGTAATATCTGCCTTCATACTCTCTACAGTCTAAACTTAATTACAAGAACAAGCATTCTGAGTGTATTGCAGGCAACATGAAGTCCCCTACCCATAGGATAATTCAGTCAAAAGTAGATCAAGCATAACAAAACTCAAACTTGATCTGTAACTATCCAAGACAAAGCCACATATTAAATCTTAATTGATTGTTTTCTGCCACACTCAACAATTTTTCAGTTATCTGGTGGCCTCCAGTTTTTATTGGTGGAGGAGAGAACCCAGATACAATGTACCCAGGAAGAGAACACCGACCTTCCAAAAGTAAACTGGCAAACTTTCTCACATATGTTAAGCCAAGCAAGAATTGAATCCCTGCCGACTAGAGGTGAGAGGCCTCTTGATTTTGAGCACAATGCTCTAACTCTCCGTCAAAGAGGCCCTCAAAATTTTAATTGAATATCTTCATTCAATGTGGAAAAAAGTCCAGAAA
Source organism: Ostrea denselamellosa (assembly GCA_024699665.1). Lineage (NCBI taxonomy): Eukaryota > Metazoa > Mollusca > Bivalvia > Ostreida > Ostreidae > Ostrea > Ostrea denselamellosa. The sequence continues at coordinate 2,644,425 of JAMZEH010000050.1, read as the reverse complement.
ACTGATTTTTGTAATTCATCAAGGGTCGTAATTCACTCAAAAGGAGGTGAAGAATAATGAAACTCAAACTTGATTTGTAACTATCCAAGACAAAGCCATACATAAAATTTCAGTTGAAATCTTCATCCAGTGCAGAGAAAAGTCCGGAAAGCTGATTTGGAATGACAGACAGATGGACAGACCGAGGGTAAACTAATAGTCTCCTTTGGCAAAGCTGGTAGAGAACTAAAAATGAATACTTCTCTGACTCTTCTGAGGGCAAATGAGGACACCCACTGCTAGCTACACTCCAGCAATATTTATTCAAATGTTCAGCCTCCACCAGCAGGTAATGATGACCAGCTGATGAGTTCAGAAAATCTCTTCTGTGAGTGTCCACTAACACTCCGGCCTCTTCAAAAGAAGTCCCTAAAAATTCCAATAAGTTATTGAAGAAACTGAGAATGTAAATGAGGCTGACATGATTTGAGTCACAGACATTTCCAGCTTGTAAATGTCAAGACTCGGGAGAAATGAGTCCCCATTGACATGTAACCCCCGTTGAGAGCGAGGACATGTATCACAATCCTCTGTACTTGAGGGCGAGACATGTTGTTTTAGTCAGCAACACAAGCTGTGTACCCCTTCAAATGAAAATGACACCACAAAGCACATACATGTAATTACAAGAGGCCCGCAGACCCTAACAGTCACCTGAGTACTATAGCCCATACAGAGACCATGCATTTAGTTTTTCCTCACACATATCCCAGAGTACAGAAGATGATTTTATAAGATTTAATACAATTTTTCTGAAGAGCCATATTGCCCCAACCCTAGGGCATAAACCTCTAACCTAGGTGCCAAGGTAGACATTTTCAGTGACATCATATCCATGCATGTAGGTTTTCTTACACATGTCCGAGAGGAGAGAATATTTTCCAAGATTAAATATATAGATATCTTAACTATATGACCATACTGGCCCTACTTAGAGACTGAACCCCTCACAAAGGGGCCAGAAATTTCACAATTTTGGTAAAGGGCTTCAGGAACATCATAACCATGGTTTTCTCTCACATACAGTGATTGGGAAGTCCATGTGCCCTGTGCTATAGTCCCATTCAGATGAAATTTGGTGCATTAGATTATCTAGTTCATTCACCAAAGTCGACTGTAAGTTGTAACTTATGTTTTCTCTCAAGAAGTGAATGGACAATGAGTTAATGTTTTTTGTGCTTTCATTTTTAATTCTGATGTATTTTGATACACCGATTCTCATTGGTTGATGCAATACAAATCAAAATAGATAACCAATAAACTGTTTCCTCTTACACACCATGTGCTTTTCTTCAGTAGGACGTTTACTGTGGCATGTCAGGAAATGCCCAGGTGAGTGACTCAGGTGACCCAGATCAGTATTCACCCCCCCCCATTATATGTTAGACATCATGGTAACATCTATCTGATGCCTATCATTTTCTATTTCATTACACACTCTGCTGCACTGGAAATGTATATTAAAATTATTCCATACATTTATAACACATGTAATCCCTCATTAAACGTTAACATCACTTCAAATATTGGGCATGTCAATCTTTTAATAAATTTGACCAGTACTTTCGTACGAAACTGTCCCCTGCTACCTTAAAACTGTTAATGCAGGTTTTCATCTTAATTTCTTCAGCAACTGACCACTTGCCCTAGTTTTGTAAGCACTCAGCTACACTTGACATGTATCCTAAAATTCTTTCACAAATTTTAATGCATGTAATATTACTTTAAATATGGGGTATTTCCATTTTTTAAGAAAGTTCACTGAGCCTATAATGCAAAACTGTCCCCTGCTACTTTTAAAAATGCAAATACCTATTCTCATGGACTTTAACTCCCATTTTTCAGAAATCAGACTTTTTCTGAGTGAAACTATACCAATTTTTCATGTCAACTTGAATGCCTTATAGGTGTTTGCAATAAAACTGTTAAAACCCTACATTTCTATGTTCTATGTTGTCATACTAGAGTGATGAGTGTGTTTGAGTAAGATCTCTGTGCCTAACAAATAACATTACATATAAAGTGTAGCCATGGCATAAGTGACCTAATATGTGGTGCTGTATGCTGTACATGTAACCATGACAACCTGTGTAGAAGAAGATGAACTAGAGACAAATGAAAGGACAGGACCACTCTTAAAATCAGGAAAATTCTCTATTTTACTGTCTGCTTGTTAAAACACAGTACATGTATCGACCTGAAATATGGTCTGGTTAAGTAACAACTCCACAGCAAGACTTTCAACCCAGGGTCTCTGCCTACATTCTGTTCTTTACCCTCGTAACAGTGAATTAAACGATACATGCAGTACGCCTACAGCTTGTTGACAGCATCTACCCACGAATGAGAAAATCATGCTATCTGTGTTTTTCTGTATATATACTTAATGACATAGTGTACACCTGTATATATCTAATGACATATTGTACACCTGTATATATCTAATGACATAGTGTACATCTGTATATATCTAATGACATAGTGTACACCTGTATATATCTAATGACATATTGTACACCTGTATATATCTAATGACATAGTGTACATCTGTATATATCTAATGACATAATGTACACCTGTATATATCTAATGACATAGTGTACATCTGTATATATCTAATGACATAGTGTACACCTGTATATATCTAATGACATATTGTACACCTGTATATATCTAATGACATAGTGTACATCTGTATATATCTAATGACATAGTGTACACCTGTATATATCTAATGACATATTGTACACCTGTATATATCTAATGACATAGTGTACACCTGTATATATCTAATGACATACTGTACACCTGTATATATCTAATGACATAGTGTACATCTTTATATATCTAATGACATAGTGTACACCTGTATATATCTAATGACATAGTGTACACCTGTATATATCTAATGACATATTGTACACCTGTATATATCTAATGACATATTGTACACCTGTATATATCTAATGACATATTGTACATCTGTATATATCTAATGACATATTGTACATCTGTATATATCTAATGACATATTGTACATCTGTATATATCTAATGACATAGTGTACACCTGTATATATCTAATGACATATTGTACACCTGTATATATCTAATGACATAGTGTACATCTGTATATATCTAATGACATAGTGTACACCTGTATATATCTAATGACATATTGTACACCTGTATATATCTAATGACATAGTGTACACCTGTATATATCTAATGACATACTGTACACCTGTATATATCTAATGACATAGTGTACATCTGTATGTATCTAATGACATAGTGTACACCTGTATATATCTAATGACATAGTGTACACCTGTATATATCTAATGACATATTGTACACCTGTATATATCTAATGACATATTGTACACCTGTATATATCTAATGACATATTGTACATCTGTATATATCTAATGACATATTGTACATCTGTATATATCTAATGACATAGTGTACACCTGTATATATCTAATGACATATTGTACATCTGTATATATCTAATGACATACTGTACACCTGTATATATCTAATGACATATTGTACACCTGTATATATCTAATGACATATTGTACATCTGTATATATCTAATGACATATTGTACACTTGTATATATCTAATGACATATTGTACATCTGTATATATCTAATGACATACTGTACATCTGTATATATCTAATGACATATTGTACATCTGTATATATCTAATGACATACTGTACATCTGTATATATCTAATGACATATTGTACATCTGTATATATCTAATGACATATTGTACACCTGTGGATTTTACGATGTTGATTAATATTATGAATTCTTTTTGAAACTTTGAACCCCTTTAGATACCCCATGCCCCATCCTTGCCCCAGGACACAGTCATAGTGTAAATCCTCGCGGATCTAGATCTAGGGGTTTCAATACTCCTTCGGTTGTGTGTAGGTCATTTTTGTAATCTTTTGGTCTTTACCCCACCCCTTCTGGATGGAAAAAGTAGAAAAATGGGTCTCAGCCCCCTCTGAAAATTGTCTGGATCCGCCACTATTGTACAAACAAACTTGAATCCTACCACTATACTGAATGCAAAATTAATTATTTCATTTATCCAACTCAGATTATGTAAATAACCAGACAATTCAGTAATGCCTAATAGTACTGTACCTGACAGTTATTTTTGCTAAGTAACAGCAAATATACCTAAAATAAACTTTCTTTCAGATTCAGCATCCATTTTCATTTCACAGCAAGCGTCTTCTGCTTCCTAAAGACAGACAACTCTTGTACATTTTTTAGGGTAGGAAATGAACACAGGAGGAGTTGTATTTCTTGATAGCATGTATAAATGAGTGGCGGATCCAGAAAATTCTCAAAAGGGTGATGCGGCCAAGGGTGGGGGGGGGGGGGGGGGGGGGGGGGAAGAAGACCGCAAAAATAGCAATTAGGCTAAAATAGCAACTAGGCTATTTTTTGGTTGAAAATAATTAAACAAAGGGGGGGGGGGGATCACAATCCCCGTAACCCATCCACTAAATCCCGTCATGGTAAATTAATTATCTTTAGTTGTGAGTCTGATTTTGAACAATGTTTTCTCGCAATGTTCAGATCTATACAAAATAAACTACAGGAACCTAAGCAGAATATTTTATATCAAACCGCTGAACATAGGCGCCCCAAATTTGATTTTATACATGATGGCTGATCTGCAAAACTCTGTCTCTCTTTGCTACAAAATCAAATTGGTACAGTTACATTAGGAGTGTCTATAATGCCGCTGAGACTTGTTTATTTCACGCCTTCGCCATCAAATGCCGATGTACAGTGGCGGATCCAGGATTTAATTAGGAAGAGGGTCTCGGGTTTATAGTCATCCTCTTTATCAGATAGATTCAATAAGAAGAAATTTACGAATCAGCCCATCAATGATAGTTTCAACAATTCTACATTATTTGCAGAGAGAGAGAGAGAGAGAGAGAGAGAGAGAGAGAGAGAGAGAGAGCAATAAAATATTACTATTTCAACATCTTTTCCAATAAAAAATGATGTATGAAGCTATTTCCTCATGAATGTGAACAATGTGCGCATGGATAATCGGCTGGTAAAACATTCCGACAGAAATTAAAGTAAAATAAATCTCATTTTAATAATACATGAGGGTAACATTTCAAGACAGCATATGCACACTTTTCATCAAGCACCTACGCGCTTCCTGAAGTATGCTGGCTAAAAGTGCCACAGTCCATGCCCTTGGGCGTATATTTTTCAAAACTGAAATTTATTCTTACATGACACCTCGTGATACTCGTGCAGTATTTAAGACTCCGGCGAAGATACAATCACCACTGAAGTGTACAATAATGTTCCGTGTAGAAATGAACGCGAGAAGATTATTTATCAAGAATTTGAATTTTTTTTATTTTTTTATTTTTTTTTTTTTTTTGTCCCCCACGAGTTAAATCTTTTATCAAATATTATATTTAATCAAAGACTGGGTTTTTGTTGAGATTTATGCAAGTATATTCGAAATATTCGATACAAGGACGTCTCCATATGAGTGAAAAATTCTCGAGCGGGACGTAAAACAATATATAATCAATCAATCAATCGATACAAGGAATTGTATGTACACAGACTTGTCTAAATATTCCTTGTTTTACACGGTCACTTTTAAGTATTTATCTTATAATTCTATCATGCATGCATTTCAATGCCTAAGTTTTATTTTACAAATTGAATTATTTCTTTTTATCATGGCTCCTTACGCTGGATATTTTCATCCGATTTTCGGAACAGCTGAAAAATAATTGCAAAGGATAACTAAATTTCAGAATTCGGACTTTAAACACGGGGGCTAGTCACAAATTGACCCTTTCTATTCTATATCTACACGTAATTATAGATGGTGATAATTTCAATAAGACAAAAAGTTTGTGACTCCATCAGAACCAAAAAAGACTTGCCGGTAGCTAACCAATCACCGGTGGGAGGACCTGACAGTTGTGGTTGTTGACCATGATCCAAGTTGGTCTGATACCGAGCGAAAACAGACAGAAAAATTCTGGATGCACAGGTGGAAGTCGTTTAAGCCACAGGGTATCAACAAGTGCACTGACTTCACTAGGATGAACGCGGGAAGAACCTAAACCATATTGTGTCCTTCATCCAAGCCTATCCGTGCGATCATGTCCCCGATCTAACCCCCCCCCCCCTTTTTTTTTGTTTTGTTTTTTTGTTTTTTTGTTTTGTTTTTTGTTCCTTTTGTTTTTTGTTCCTTTTGTTTTTTGTTCCTTTTGTTTTTTGTTCCTTTTGTTTTTTGTTCCTTTTGTTTTTTGTTCCTTTTGTTTTTGTTCCTTTATATTTCTTTCTATTTCTTTCTTTATTTAATTTAAGTTTTTATTTAAAATTTCGTCCTAACTAAGATGATGCGGGAAGGCCTGTGATTATTTAATCCCTTGGCTGCCTATTTTAAGAGCTGATCCACAATGTGCATCATTCTTCTATTTATTCACTTTTATTTATTTATTTATATATTTTTTAAAGGAATGTTGCTTGGTACAAGTTGATATTTTGATACTTCACCTCGCAGTGTATTAGCCGAGGAAAGCCAATAACCACCAAAATGTAGTTCGCAGTGTAGATACGTTAGTAGTTTATGTTATTTTAGTGCTAGATATCTATATATTTTGTTGTACATAGTTTTTGCTGTTATTTATCATGTAACCCCCTTTTTTGTTTGTCCTGAGGAAGGGACGGGTCGTCCCGAAAATTTGACAGTTTTGTTTTTCGTGTTGTTGGTCATTTCAGTGCTATATATATATATATATACATATACATATCATTATACACCTCTTCGAAGCAAATTGTGGCCGAGTGGTTAGAACATCGCGCTCAAAATCACAAGGTCTGTCACCTCTGGTCGGGGCGGGTTCGATTTCTTGTTCGCGCCGATATATGCGAGAAAGTTTGCCATTTTACTTTCGGAAGGTCGATGGTCTCTTCAGATAACTGAAAAATTGTTGAGTGTGGCGGTAAACAACAAACAATCAATCAATCAAACGAAGCAAATTTGAGCAAGATATCAATCATAACCCAAAATAAACATATCTACCTTTCAACCATCTAATCTTTATAAACTTATTGAATTATTGATAGATGATTTGGTCTTAGCTTCAGGTTGATTTTTTAAATAAAAAAAAATCACATCACAGTATATACATCACAGTATATACATCACAGTATATTCACCCACAATATTTGACGAAAGTATCCTCAGTATCATTTTATTGATTTATATACCCCCCCCCCCCCCATCTCTTCATTTACAGTGATTGTAGGAATTTTGTCATCAAACCATTAAATTACACACATACAATAGCACACAATTATAACGAACACATTTATAACGAATTCATGTTTATAGAGAAGTGATATTTATTCCACTGTGAGAGGGAAATAATGAAAATGTTATTGGATATGAAGAAGTTAGATTATAATGAACTGTCCTTCGCTGGCCCTTAAGGTTCTTCATAACCTTGTTTTACTGTATAATGAAGATTGTTTATAATGAATTGCTTTTCGCTGGCACTGGAGGTTCCTTAATAACATATTTTTCTGTACAACAAAGTTGTAGTTATCACGAATCTTTTTCGCTGGCCCTGAGGACTTTCTATAAGTGTTTGTTTCCCCCTGAATAATGAAGTTTAGTTATAATGAAATATTTGATATTTACATAGAATGACACCGACTAATATTCCAGATATGATATTCGAACTCTCGCTAAGTTACCACGATATGCTGGTGAATGTGAACAAAAGCGAATAAAAAACAAAACAATCAAACTGGGACACAGAGGACTCTGATAAGGACTTAGAGTGGTCTCCGAGAGATATACTAGAAAAATCTCCGTGAGATACACTAGAATAATCTCCGAGAGATACACTAGAAAAATCTCCGTGAGATACACTAGAATGGTCTCCGTGAGATACACTAGAATGGTCTCCGAGAGATATACTAGAAAAATCTCCGTGAGATACACTAGAATAATCTCCGAGAGATACACTAGAAAAATCTCCGTGAGATACACTAGAATGGTCTCCGAGAGATTAACTAGAAGAATCTCCGTGAGATACACTAGAATGGTCTCCGAGAGATATACTAGAAGAATCTCCGTGAGATACACTAGAATAATCTCTGTGAGATACACTAGAATGGTCTCCGTGAGATACACTAGAATGGTCTCCGTGAGATACACTAGAATGGTCTCCGTGAGATACACTGGAATAGTCTCCGTGAGATACACTAGAATGGTCTCCGTTAGATACACTAGAATGGTCTCCGTGAGATACACTAGAAAAATCTCCGTGAGATACACTAGAATGGTCTCCGTGAGATACACTAGAAAAATCTCCGTGAGATACACTAGAATAGTCTGCGTGAGAATACTAGAATAACCTCTGTGAGATACACTAGAATAATCTCTGTGAGATACACTAGAATAGTCTCCGTGAGATACACTAGAATGGTCTCCGTGAGATACACTAGAATAATCTCTGTGAGATACACTAGAATGGTCTCCGTAAAATACATCAATATGTTTTATCCCAGGTAAAGACACTGCACGTTATAAAAGGAATGTTAATAGGCAAATAGAGCTCTTAGATTAGGGAGAAATTTAAAAATGACCATTGTTTTGATATGGAGGAAAAAAGATTATCATACTTGGTTTATGACTTCTGGAAAAAATGTGAAATTGTTTTGCTAAGCTACATGTATATATCATTCCGTGGGAATACAAAGGAGAGTTCCTTGTAATGAACTTAAGTACATTCAAACATCCACACAGCTAATAAAAGTTACATAATATCCACACAGCTAATAACAGGTACAGAGTATCCACACAGCTAATAACAGGTACAGAATATCCACACAGCTAATAAAAGTTACAGAATATCCACACAGCTAATAACAGTTACAGAATAACCACACAGCTAATAACAGTTACAGAATATCCACACAGCTAATAAAAGTTACAGAATATCCACACAGCTAATAACAGTTACAGAATATCCACACAGCTAATAAGTTACAGAATATCCACACAGCTAATAACAGGTACAAAATAAATAAAAATAAATTGCTCCACCTTTCAAATCATAACCTCTCTCTCTCTCTCTCTACCTCTCTCTCTCTCTCTCTCTCTCTCTCTCTCTATATATATATATATATATATCTGTGTGTGTATGCGTGTGCGTATGTGTGCGTACATATATGTGTATGTGCCTGTATATATATATATTTATATATATATATATATATATATATATATATATATATATATATATATGTGTGTGTGTGTGTGTGTGTGTGTGTGTGTGTGTG
>JAMZEH010000050.1:2582500-2632500 GCA_024699665.1 Ostrea denselamellosa | reverse complement strand
ATATAAATTAAGTATAGAAGTACCATTTAGGTCCAGTGGGATTGGAAAAAAAACGTATCCCCTGGAGACAACAAACCATACAAAATTATTCCAAATGAGACAATGCACTAAGGCGCTTAGCCCTTCCGCCACGCACTAAATGGGGGAGTAATTTTGCAGCCCAAGTTCTGTATACACAAAAGGAATGAACTTACTTACTAAAAGCACAGATGGTGTTAAATGGGAACACATCGTACCAATTTCAACAAGAATCATTATAGTGAAACAAATCAAAATAAATGCGCAATTAGATTATGTACAATGTGATACTGATCTCACCCATTTAAAAACAAATTTAATGTTTCCGGAAACGTCTAACGCAAGACGTGCTCTTGAAAGGTAAACGGACTTACTATAGTAAATAATGATTTATCATATTAATGTATAACTTCAGGTTAAAATTTAAAAGTGTTTGATTGGAAAAAGAAAATTCATCCAAGTAATTGTCACTGTAAACACTTTGCAAGTAATTGTCACTTTAAACACTGTACAGATAATTGTCGCTGTAAACACTGTACAAATAATTGTCGCTGTAAACACTGTACAAGTAATTGTCGCTGTAAACACTGTACAGGTAATTGTCACTGTAAACACTGTACAGGTAATTGTCACTGTAAACACTGTACAGGTAATTGTCACTGTAAACACTGTACAGGTAATTGTCACTGTAAACACTGTACAGGTAATTGTCACTGTAAACACTGTACAGGTAATTGTCACTGTAAACACTGTACAGGTAATTGTCACTGTAAACACTGTACAGGTAATTGTCACTGTAAACAATGTACAAGTAATTGTCACTGTAAACACTGTACAGGTAATTGTCACTGTAAACAATGTACAAGTAATTGTCGCTGTAAACACTGTACAAGTAATTGTCGCTGTAAACACTGTACAGGTAATTATCACTGTAAACACTGTACAGGTAATTGTCACTGTAAACACTGTACAAGTAATTATCGCTGTAAACAATGTACAAGTAATTGTCACTGTAAACACTGTACAGGTAATTGTCACTGTAAACAATGTACAAGTAATTGTCACTGTAAACACTGTACAGGTAATTGTCGCTGTAAACACTGTACAGGTAATTGTCACTGTAAACACTGTACAAGTAATTGTCACTGTAAACACTGTACAAGTAATTATCGCTGTAAACACTGTACAAGTAATTTGTCGCTGTAAACACCGTGCAAGTAATTGAGTTGAAATCATCAATGATCATGTTTTGTTATACGTAAACTACATTTTGTATATCATTGTAATCAATGACGTTGATAGGACCTTCAAGAAGTATAGACACCAATTAAGGCGAGGGGTCTGTGGGTCGCCCAAGGCCCCTGCGGGTCCAGGACAGCGCCCATGTGGGGGCTTCAGGACGGAAAACAGATTTCGTGTTTTTGAGATCACTTGACAACAAATTCTAGGCAAATGTAATACACACAATTTTTGTTGTAAAACTTATGTGTAGGCACGTGCCTTAAGTGCCTAATGTCAGCTACACCTTAGTAATGCATAAAACTCGAGACATCCCGGCGTTTGATCCACTCCTCGTCACACAAAATCCTGAATCCACTCCTGTTGTATATAACGTGACAATTTCATCTCGTGACCTAAACTCTATCAGACACCCTCAGATTTAAATGGCATGGGGGTTAAGTTTAGCAGGTGTTATCAGAACGGTACTGGTAAGGACATTTTTACTACATGTATATATAGACGGGTAGATGTATGTAGGAGGGGGGATATATATAGGAGGGGGAGATGTATATAGAAGGGGGAGATGTATGAAGGCTGTGTATTCTCATTACTGATTGTTTGTATTTGTTCTCTATTTTTAGCCTATCAATGAACAGTTATACATCTTGACATGTCCGATACCTGCAATATCCATGCTTTTATTAATCGTTTTAATCTGTAGCGCTGCCTCGCCGTGCATGTAATTTACATAATTACACATGAACAAGTAAAAAGATTTAAAGAACACCGATTAATCTCATAAATCCCATAAAGGATACACATGACGAGAAGGGCAAATACGAACCCCTGGACATAACAGAGGTAGAATCAGATGCCTTGTTGGAATAAGCATTCACCATTGACCGGTCACACATTCAGTGAGCCCTGTATCTTGATCAGGTAAACGGAGTAATCCGTAATCAAAATTAGTATCGTCATCTTCTGATATTTATGTAGCAATATTCCAGTATCACCTGCATGTGGTGTTTAATGTCTCTAAACTGATTCAATGCGCAAGGGCTTGTTCTGCGTATGATCAGTCTTTAAATAAGTTAATGTTACAGGGGTTTGAACAGTCTTATTTAAACCGACCTTCTCTTAGTTTCTTGATTTTGTATTTTTATGGGAAAATACTAGTTTTCTACACTTGTTTATGCAAGTAAATGTATATGAGATATCACATTGATATGGAATATTTTATATAACCTGTGGACTGTTGTTCCTTTTTTTTCAGGTCAGTGATAAGGCCTATACATCTGATGGAGCAATTATGAGAAAAGATTAAGATAAAGAGACACTACAGCTCATTTTCCACATTTTAATCGAGTGTTTTTTAAAACACGTATCGATAAAATAATAAAAATCATAGCAATATTGACGATTTTGAACATTAGAAATGCACTAGTATGCTCTCAACTGCGCTTTAAAGATCATCCGGAATTCAATGGTTTCTTTCTGACTCGGACATTTTACATCACGTGATTCAGTATGACAACACACGTATTATGTAAAAACTTATTTAAATATCCCTTAAATGGGTCCACACTCGCTTCTCGAGTATGGAATTATTTCCTGCTTCTTATAATTAAGTAATTATAAATCATTATTATAACAGAAGACCTTTCATGTCCCTATTAACCAATTAAAAGAAAACACACACACACACATATATTATATATATATATATATATAAATTTTTATCTGTTAACCATAACAATTTATAAATTAGATGAAAATTAATTGTTTAGCTAACTAAAGCCAATTTTTTATACAAAATCGTAAAACTCAGTGTTTAAAAAAATATACATTTTTCGTGTCCCCTTAAAATTTAGAAACCATGTTGCACAGTTTACGGGGACATTAGTATATTTATATATAATGGGAACTTTAAGTAGACCACATCAATATTGATATATCCCAACTTAAGGTACCCGGAATTTTAACTGAATTCATTTACAATGTTACTATTCCTGTATAAACGGATAAATAATGAGCTTGTGTTGAGTAGTTCCGCGAAACATTCTTCACACGGCTGAATGCTCGGTATTCATGTTATGATGTATTTAATATCATCAAGGTACTATTCTTACTATAAAAAAATTCTTCACCTTTTTGGGCCTCAGTTAAACTGCACTGCAAGTTTTGCTTTCATAAAAAGGAAGAATTGACTTCTGTGATATAGTATTGTGATAGTTTCTTTTTATTTCTTTTCAGAGTTCTTTAATTTCTAAAGAAATATATATGATGCGAGTCAAATTTGGCCCCCATAATTCTCCATTTTTAAAGTCTACATTAAATCGTTATGCTAATTTTTAGAAGAGTTAATATAAGATATAATTTTCACCTATTTATTTGATTAAATTTGCACTCACTGACAGTATATGACGTCAGGAGTGACGCTATTTTTGTAGTCATTCAAAATCAGTCAAAATTTGACATTTTTCTTGTCTTTTTTCGAATGGGAAATACAGTGCGACACCTTGATGACAAGAAAAAAATTTGTCGCTTATTAGTGTTGGATAGATACACCTTTGATCAAAATATTTTGTTCACGCATGCACTCAGCTCTTTTCTGAAAGAAAAGCTGTTTGAAAACAACCACTTATGCTAAAAATGCGAAAATGGCGGGAAAAGATTAACTTGATGTCATATTTTCTAAATTGTGTGTATTTGGATCAAAACGAAAATATGAAAAAACTTCACTTGTATAGCTGTACAAAGAAAACAAAGAATTATATACAAATGATGACGTTCATTTACGAGGGCATTTTAGGCCCTTATCATATATAACCCTTTGTGGTTGAATCACAATATTTACTATTTATTTTATAATCTTAAAAATTAAAGAAGTTTAGATGCCGTTTAAAGCATGTCAAAAAGTAAAAAGGCATAGGGCATTATCTTACCAAGAGAAGCGAGTCACAAATTAAAGCAACACCACAAAGGTATTAAATATTTCAATGCCTACTTAGGTGTGTCAAAAATATCAAAGTTCCAAGCTTATGAACTAAAAACACTGGAAATGGATATTCAACTTTCATAATCTGCATCTTTTTGTACAAGTATTGTGAAATCAAACAAAAAATACCAGACAAACAAAACTCGGGCTTTATCAAATTCTTTTATTACAAATTCAATCAATTTTATAGAAAACAAAAATTATTAATTTTGTTCAAACTTCTGTCTTTGTTATTCAAATACATTATTCATTTCTTGAAAAACAGAGAAATTTAACATTTAATATATTAAATTGTTATTTAAAACATATAACCTAATAACTTACATGAAGTCAAGTCACAATATACCATATTTGGCCAGAAACAAACATTTACAATACGTGATTATAAATGATTTACAAACTCTTATGTAGTTGTGACAGATTACAGTGGTTACTGGTAACATTGATTACCAAAAAGGGTTAGGTTTGGGGTAAGGATAAGGGATAGGGTTAGTTAGGGTTTAGGTGAGGGTTAAATAGAAGATAGTTAGGGTAAGGGTTAATTTAAGGTTAGGGTTTAAAATAACCATTGTAATTTATGTAACCGATGTAAATAAAAACCCCTGTGAATCATTTTACCACTTTCCATTTGTAACCAGTAACAGCTTCATTATAAAGATATACAAACTCATATGTAGTTGTGAAAGGTCACAGTGGTTACTGGTAACATTGCTTACAAAATAGGTTTAGGTTTGGGTTAGGGTTGGGGATAGGGTTAGTTAGGATCAGGCTTAGGGTGATGGTTAAGTTAGAGTTAGTTAGCATTAGGTTTAGGGGGAGGGTAAAGCTAGAATTAGGGATAGGATAAGGGTTAGTAAGGGTTGGTTTAGGGTTTGGGTTAGTTTAGGTTTAGGGATTAGGACAACCATTGTAGCCAATGTGACCAAATAAAAAAGTCGATTGTCTTTCATTTCTCCCTTGAATAACCAGTTTACACTCAAAAGCAACAATTAAAATTCAGCGAAATATAATGCCTTCTTTCAGTTACAAAGGCTATTGTGACTCTAAAAGAAACTCTCTGTTCAAAGCTTTGCACAAACAAAACTTCTAGTTGAGCAAGACTGTGTTTAAAACTATACATGATGCTTAGCATTTTTAAATTAAAAATACTATTTAAAATTTAAAATTGTGTGACCATAACAGAAATATCATCATTGTATTAATCCACTATATATATGTAATGCAATCTTCATTAAAATCCAATATTTTCACTTATTTAACACATTGTGACATCATAAATTCATTGAGCAAAGTTGAGAACAAATGTGTAATACATCTAAATTTCTTCAATACATCATCATTTCTTAATACTATAGTTTTACTTCAATATTTCATGGGATACAATTTAATCTCAAATCATTAATGATTTGTTTCATCATAACTTCTTAATTCATTATCAAACAATTAAACTTACACCTAACTGTACCATCAAATACTGCAAAACAGCATTAATACACTGTACCACTTTAACTTATGGCTGTACTAGAAAATATATTGAATACATTGTATCATCATAACTTAATCATAATAAATGTACATTCACAAGTTTATGCTATAACTTAACCAAATGCCTATTTAATCAGAATTATTTCATCCATTTCAAATTCTTTAGAAGACAATTTCCCAATATTTCTTCAAACTTATTCAATTCAAAGCTTTATTATAACTTTTCCTACACACTGCATCATAATAACCTACATAGAAATCTAGCCAAATCCACAAAGCTTAATAAAGCTGAACATGACTCATTAAAGGCATTTTTCATCATGTTTCTTTTTTCTCATCTCTATTCTGTCAAACCCTAGATAAGTCTTCGAGTTATTTACAGTATGGAACAATTTGCATCAGAGACCTTTTCTATGTGGATTTACAGGTTACATCGGCAATGATTCTTGGTTACAAAAAATATCAAAATCTTATGAGGAAAGAAACATAAAAAATACAGGTAAATGCATTACAAACAAAAAAAATACCATTAAAACAACACAACACCGGCAACACAAGGAATACTGCATGATTGTACAGTCATTTCATGCATATTTTTTTTTTTTTTTTTTTTTTTTTTTTTTTTTTTTTACAATTTTATGCTATGTTATGGTATGCGATTTCAACAATATGATATGAGATTTCAATGCAATGCTATGAGATTTGTATGCTATGCTATGAGAAATTGAAATGAAGGGGCTAAATGATATGGTATGCTATGCTATGAGAATTGAACAAAAACGCCTCCACATACAGAAAAGTTCCACAAATTTCGAAGTAAAATATTAAAAAACCGAAGTTTAACCACTAATCTGCAATGTAAACATTTATTCTTTTTTAAAAAACCCATGAAAAACCGAGTTGAAATTATGTTGTTTGCTATGGTGTGGTATGCTATGACGAATGAGAATCTAATGATATGCTATGAGATTGTATGCTATGGTATGAGATTACAATGCTATGGTATGAGATTACAATGCTATGGTATGAGATTTAAATGATATGCTATGCTATGGTGTATGTTGAAAAAGATATACTTGAACTGACTGTACATGTAGGCTATGAATTCCAGGTTTGTAATCAGGTGTAACAATTGCTGATATCGGATAAGAAAACTATAAGTAGTATTGTGTATCTATTTTCATGAGTCGAGTTCACTTTTAAGGATTACGTTTACTCAAGGGCGAAAAAAATTCTACTATTAGGAACGAAAAACTACCAATTGTACATTGTAGCCCTGCTATTGTATACTTAATTTTCACTTTCCGATAACTAGGTCAATGACCTACTTTTTGTGCTAGTGACCTCTTAATGTTTTTAGAAAAATCCCTCAAAATTATCAACCCTTACCAAGGTTTTCGATATTTGAAATTATTGCAAATAATTAAATAATTTGGAGGTTGGGAAACAGCAAATTAAGGATAGCTTCACTGATTACATCTTTTAAAAAAAAAATTGAACATTAAATTTTGAATTTAGGTTAGTCCGAATTTCCTCAATCAATTTTGTAAATTTTACCCATTTTTGATTGAGTTACAAAAAACTGACTAATAGGAGCTCCAAACCAATTATTGTCTAAAACTACAAACATTGTCTGTATATTGCTGGTATTGAAATTATATGACGTCAATGATCAAATTTTTGAAAAACGCTATCTGGAATGGATTTTATGTAGTTTTTAGATTTTGAATATTGCATGTCAGCCAGTATTCTGAAATCATACACGAGATAATAAGAACATTAACTATGTAACATGGTATGAAACAACATATAGAAACCTATATTTTTCGGTTATATTGGCACAAAAAGAATTCTAGTGAAAAAAAGAAAAATGACAAACATAGTCTGAATTTCCTCTGTATGAATATAAATTTACCTTTGTCAAATCATATCTTCCTCAAATAAACAAAATATGGAAATCAATGTCGATATTTATTTATAACATTGTTATTTTGTGTTTTTAAATCAATGTTTGACTTCAGATATTGAACTTTGTAAAAATGTTTTCTGAAAACTCAAACTCTGAGTAAACGTAATCCTTAAAGCAATATAAGCTGCCAAAATTGCAATTTTTTATAGTGGCATTAAAAGATGTTAAATGAACGTTGATATGATTGGAAAAAAAAACTGCATCGAATTTCCTCTCTTATGCATCGTTTACACACCTTTACGTGATGAAAAATATATTCCTCGACATTCCGTTTGACTCTAACAATGGCAGCTGATTAATCGTCGGCGACAATCCCGAAGATAACCGATGTTGACACCAATGATTCTGATGCTGATCGGGGTGGATCGGGTTGTATCCGGGTCATTAAAATATGGACGGCGAGGTGAGATAAAATTCTAGTTACCATCATTATTTTGGCATTGTTAACGATGTTGTATGTTTTTATATCTTTTTCGTCCCGAATTAGTCAAAGTCGGCTTTCTCCCTCGCTTCGAACCTTTCGTGTCAGACATCTTTCGTGCTTACCGGAAATATTGCGCTTGCGCATTTGATTTTGCCGAATGAGTTCAACTTTAGGTCATTGCATACGGAAATAATGTCTGAAAAATTAAGGTACGGGAAGACTTAATTTCAACTGTCGAACAATTTTTACATTTAATGCAAAAAATACAACATGTCAAAAGTTTAATCGATAAAATAAGGTATTAGAAGGTAGATGTTACAAAATTTCGATTAAATTTTAGGGACCCCAAAATAACAATTTTGACAGCTTATATTGCTTTAAAATTGTATATGTAGCTATGAAGAGACTGGCACTGATTCCATCTCTGACAGTTTTTTGGACGTTCTTTGTCTCGATGTTTTTCTCTCATTAAAAATCTTTGTTCTAACTTTTGAGATTTTTGTCTTCATATCAAGGCCATCTAATGAGGACAAATTACTTGTCTTCAAGAAGTCTTCAATTTCTTTCTTACCTGTAAAAAATGAAGAGGAGTGAATGATTATATATTTAAAAACATTCAATGTCAATTTTTAAATTTGAACACATTAGGATATGATATTGAATAATCAATATTAAAAAAGGAGAAACTAAACAAAATAATAATACATGTATAAAAGAATTTTTGGTTAGGCTACTTCAAGTGGGAAGAGCGTTTATGTAAATTTATTGGAAAAAAAGCAGCTACATGTACTTCAAAACCATACATGGGATCCAACAATAGTACTTGCCATGAGTTTATGTTCATGGAAATAAAATTTGACGATCAGAGATTAACTGATCATTCCCCTAATTGGTGGTAGTACATGAACTGGTATTTCTTAAGCTTAATATATACAAGAGGCCCATAAACCTTATCGGTCACCTGAGTATAATATACAGCCCTGTATTTTTCCATTAATAGATATTTAATTTAGATCATTTGGTTCCAGGAGAGGGAAGGTGGTACATGTAATTACCTAAAGGATCAAGATCTTTATATCTTAAGATAAGCAATGACACATAGGGGTGGAGTGGTGGTGACCCCCAAGGGTCATGACCTACTTATCATAAGATGCGCCTTGACACTGGGAACAAGAACATATATGGTTAAGAGGTGGGGATTTCAACCATTTTCAAGATATTTGATCATTTCTGGTTCCTCAGGGCTCAGGGTGACAACCAAGGGTCATGACCTACATATCATA
Source organism: Ostrea denselamellosa (assembly GCA_024699665.1). Classification (NCBI taxonomy): domain Eukaryota; kingdom Metazoa; phylum Mollusca; class Bivalvia; order Ostreida; family Ostreidae; genus Ostrea; species Ostrea denselamellosa. The sequence continues at coordinate 2,623,102 of JAMZEH010000050.1, read as the reverse complement.
AGATGCGCCTTTACACAAGGAACAAAAATATATATGGTTTAGGGGTGAGGATCTCAACCATTTTCAAGATATTTGATGTGGTTCCTCATGGGTCAGGGTGACCCCCAAGGGTCATGACCTACATATTATAAGATGCGCCTTTACAAAAGGAACAAAAATATATATAGTTTAGGGGTGGGGATCTCAACCATTTTCAAGATATTTGATCATTTTTGTTTGGGGGGGGGGGGTTCAGAGTGACCCCCAAGGGAGATGACCTACTTATCATCAGATGCGCCTTGAAACTGGAAACAAGAATATATATGGTTTATGTTTGTCTGTTTAATGTCCAGTAGTAGAGAAGAAGATTTTTTAAGAAGTAATACACATTTACAATATAACCAAAAGAGCCCTGCCCTAATACCAGAATCCCTAACCCTGGGTTCATGAATTTCACAATTTTGAAAGAGGCATTCCTGTGTATCATAATCATATGCTTAGTTTGTCTGTTTAATGTCCAGTAGTAGAGAAGGAGACTTTTTAAAGGAGTAATACACATTTACTATATAACCAATAGAGCCCCGCCCTAACACTAGAATTCCTGACCCTGGGGCCATGAATTTCACAATTTTGGCAGAGGCATTCCTGTGTATCATAACCATACGCTTAGTTTGTCTGTTTAATGTCCATTAGTAGAGAAGAATATTTTTTAAGAAGTAATGCATATTCCCTATATAACCAATAAAGCCCCACCCTAACACCAGAACCCCTGACCCTGGAGCCATAAATTTCAAAATTTTGGTAGAGGCATTCCAGCTTATTATAACCCTGAGCTTAATTTGTCTGTTTAGTGTTTAGAAGTAGAGAAGAAGATTTTTGAAAATTGTATGAATTTTAACAGTTTTTGTCCCAAATTTATGGTCCCTAAAGGCATGAATTTCACAATTTATGTTCCCCTTCCTCAATTGATGCTACACACCAAATATGGTCCAGATATTCCAAGTAGTTTCAGAGAAGATTAAAATGTTTAAATGTTAACGCACGACGACGGATGAAAACAGATCGTAATAGGTCATCTGAGTAAACTCAGGTGACCTAATAAAACTATGACTTAAGGACGACAGACCCAATTCACTTTGTATATATTTATTGCGCAACTTAAATGAGTGATTGTTATGAACATTGAATTCTCAATATTACTTAAACTCAATGAAAAATCGCTTATGACTCAATATTTAGCTGTTCATTGTTATCAATACACACTTTATATGGTCCATGAAGCGACTGACCTTGCTATAATTTAACATGCTAAAAAACGCATCTCAACATTATTTTACATGTGCAATTTCTTTCAGGGATGTTAACAGTTCTGTAGTGAGTTTTATATTAGCTCAAGTCATTTATAACTATCTAAATGGATTAGATAACAGGCTTTCTGCCAGTGAACAACTAAATTACCGTTAATTACTTGTATTAAGAATAGAGTTAAACCCTCACTGTGCTTAAGTTTTGAATTATTTTATCATGAAAATCTGAAGCACACTCTAATGGTTGTTTGGTTTCATAATTCAACCTCGAACTGATGAAATAAACCTTTTTTCTTAGAGTTTGCACTGTACGTTTCATGAAAAGTTGATGGAAAATAACACCACATTGCACTTTGGCATGCTCTTCTGTATTAACGAAGTCGATGAGAGTCATTTTTTAAATGATATTAGTTCAAAGTCATCATATAAGTACCATATTTCAATTTGGGAAGAAAATCTATTGCAGAATTTTTTTATACATTATTTTTTCTATCACCAGAACACTTTTCCCCATTATGTTCAATTGAAAAAAAGATGAAATAGAAGCAATTTTTGAAATGTTCCTTACTAAAAATCTAATTCAATTTTAATGTTATTTGTTGCTGATTTTAATACATCTTTAGTAACTCTAACTCATATAAAATTTTCATGAAAATCACTATTGTAGAAATGAATTAGGTCTGTTGTCCTTAAGTCTATTCTCAGTTTGTGGTATTGGGACCTTGGATTTTGAGAAAGGTTAAAGGTTTTAAAAAAAGAAAAGTCTACAGAAAATAGGACAACAGCCACAACTACATGTAATCAACACGGCTCACTTGAATTTACAGTTCAGGTGATCACCTTAAATTTACAGTTCATAAGAGCAAATAGTAGCTTACATGGTAGATTTCCTGTGTTTTTGTCTTTCTGGGTAAATACGTATTTTCGAAAATGAGATTTCAAATCTGCCGTATCTTCCTTTGACCACTTCACTGTTGAATACAGAATTTAAATTTGCAAAGGTTATTTCTGACAATCTAAATTGCAGAATGTAATTCTGCTGAATATCATAATGAAATAATACTGCTTCAATGAAATGATCAGACATTGGACAAAAGTTAATATTTTCATTCTTCAAAAAAAAAAAAAAAACTTAACGGATCAAACACATGAGAAATATTTAAAGAGTGTGGCAGCCTTCTTCTAGTTTTCACACCTTTTTAAACAAAAACAGAATTCAAAATACATTGATGTTGATAATAGCATAAAAAATTACCAGGCCTTGGGTTGATCTTCTCTTTTGATTCTAGAATGCCATCTACATAGGAAAAAAGTTATATTAATTAATGGCATGCCCATATGATAAGTTAAATAAATGGTTTCACATCAAATATTACTCACTGACAAGTTGCTTATTAAATAAGTAATTTTAGCTTTACAAATTTATAACTAAGGTGGCCTACTTTGGTTTTCGTTGCGCAATGCCATGCTTTTGTGCATGCCATGTATATACAAATTGTTTTGATACCATTTATGAAAATTACTGTATACAGGGAAACATTCACCCTCGTTTCATTTTCACCCCTTCTGTCTGCGGGCGAATTCAAAACTGGGTGAATTCAAATGTCTCAAGTTATCCCTCTTAACCACAACTGTGTATGGGCAAATTCAAGACCTGTAGAAGGGCAAAAATAATACAGGGCGAAAATAATCCTGTATTCAGTAATTCAATACATAAATTATCAATAAAAACAATTTTGGATTTTTAAAAAAATACATTTTTTAAACAAATTTTCCTATGTTTGGTATTTGAACATCACCACTGTGCATTTATGGTGTTTTAATTAACTGAAGATCTGTAGGAGTAGGTCATAAGAATTGACAAAAATGAACAAGAGGCCAACAGACCTAGGCTTTGATGGTCACCTGAGTACCATATACTTAAGGCAATAGGTTACCCGAGTGACTTGTGGCCTAAGAAAAAAAATGTTTACCATAATATGGCTATATTTGTCACCCCCCTCCCCCCCCCCCCCAAAAAAATATAAAAAGAATGTTGACAGATGAAGAACAATTGCAAAAGGTCATCTGAGTGACTCAGATAACCTAAAAAGTAAAATGTATATGCCTTGGAAATTTAATGCTACCATTTGGGTTGTTGATTTTTTAAAATTAAATCTTTGTACCAATCCACTTTTGTAATACCTCACATAAAGAGCAAAATTTGGTACATTTAGATAGTTTAAGATGACCCCTTTAAAATTCCAGACCTTATAATTTAGTGTTTCCTAACTTTATTAGGCAGAAAATCATACATGTATTACTAATCACATATTACAATATGAGGGAAAATTACTATTGTAGTATCTTAATAATCTGCTTCAAAAGTGCAAAAACTGCAATTTTTTATTTTGTAAACGTATTATATTTGGCTATGTATTCTATTAAGTGTTTTTGGCTTAATGCCGCTAGCTGCATCAAGTACATCGCTAAATGCTATGCATATCTATAAAAATATGGATATTCAGCTAATTCAAATCTGTATTTGTCATTCATTTTTGGGGTTTACTGGATGTAAACTGCACCTTAAATTTTGGTCTCAACTTACCACCCATATCAATTTCTGGGGGCCAGTCTATTCCATTTAAATCTTCCATATCATCCACTACTGGTAAGTAAAAAGAATTGCAATGTTTTAAAGTCTAGTATGAAAACATTAGATTTTAGTTAAAGAAAGCTGATAACGATTTGTAAAGTATTACTAAGTATGGATTTTTTCTAAAATTTGAATTAAACACTATTAACACAATATTGAACATTTCTTAAAATGAAATTTCCATAATTTTTTTTTTATCATAATAATTAGAAATCATTGAGATGGTGTTCATCTCAAAGGGCCCCGCTTAAATAATGGACATTAGGATAAAAAGCATTTCACACACTTAACCTATGACTTAGGAATTTTCCAGTTGGTATAGAACTTTAATTCAAACTCATTGCTAACCCCTTAGGCATTTGTTTGGTTCAATCTGAGCAAGATTAAGACGATGGGAAAGAATTTATGGTCCAAAACTGAATTTCAAAGATATCAGCTATGACCTTCACATCTGACCTAGAAATACAGTTCAAGGTCAATGCAAACCTAAAAGCTCTGTTTATGTGAGGTATGCACCAGATATCTCTAAGAGGAGAGAATATATGATCTGGACATATGTTTTGAAGGTAGTGTAATATGACCTTGACCTACAAACTTTGTTCAAGGTCACTTCACACCCTTTGACCAAAGGCACTCTGTTGGTAAAGTATGAGCCAGATTGGACCGAGAGGAAAGAATATATAATCCAGACAGGGATTTTTTTTTTATAATTCTGCTATGATCTTAACCTTAGACCTAGAAACTTGGTTCAAGGTCACTGCACACCCTTTACCCAAAGGTACTTTGTGGGTGAGACAGACTGGGCCAAGGAGAAAGAAAATTTGTTCTGGACAAGTGATCTTGAATGGACAGACTGATCACTATAGGGCATCTGCTGAGCAGGGCCCTAATAATCAATATAAAATGAACAGTAATATAATGTAACAATATAATGTAAATACCTTCACTGGCTTCTTCTTCCACATTTTTGTAAACTTTTTTAGACATATCCCTTCCTAAAATTACAATGAATTATAAAAAATCTACCATGTTTTAAATAGTTTTCAAATGAGAAAGAAGAAAGTGACACATCCTGATTTTTGTTAGGAGCTTGGATCATTTTTTAATGAAATTTTTGATGCATTATCAATGATTTTATAGACAACGTACAAGTGAAATTCAAACTGGTTTGTGGTCTTGCTCTTTAAATGAATAAATATAGGTAATCAAAGATTACAGAGCTCACCAAGGCAAGGCATCACCTTTATGAAACTTTTTCATATTATATGAATAACATAGTTAATGATAGTGAAATAGCCTATTGAATGCTGTGACACATAGTATCATAAGATATGAATGTATTGTTATATGTACAATTTCATATTGTATCATATGTTACAATATTTATCATAATATACTGTAACAATACAATATCAGATTGTACGATACAATACAATATTTTATCATATACCCATCAATTTTTCTTTCTCGATACTGTTTATTTTACAGAGTGTGATCCGATTTTTCGGATCACCACACTGTTGTTTTCCGTATCCATATCACCACTCTCTGAAACTGATGACGAAGTACACAATAAATAACGTTTGCTTTTTGGCACGTTTTAAAAGAGCTCGTTTAGAAATGGCTTTGTTCAACAAGTAAACTTTGTACAATTAATTAAAAAAACAGTTTTGTGACAATTTTACTTTTTTGATAAAAGCGCATATAATAAATTTATCGTCATAACAGAAACTTGATCCAAAGATCCGGATCATGTCTCATTGCCAGGCGCGGATCATCAGATCAAACTTGACGCTTCGCGTCTCATTTGATCTGATGATCCGCACCTGACAACTGAACGTGATCTGACTCTTTGGATCAAGTTACTGTTATATTATAATTGCCCGTGCTGCACCTGAAAGAAAAAATTGTCAAACTCCTATTGTGGTGTATAATCGCACCCCAGATCGCAAAGAAATTTTCTAGAAAACAAGTATGCATTATATATGGCAAAGTATGATACTTCCATTTTCAGTACATATAAGCGAAACTTGTGTTTAAAAAGTCACTTGCCCACGGGCAAGTCCCTACCGAGTTTTTACTTGCCCGATTGGAAAAAACACTTGCCCAGGGTGTCGGGCAATGAGATTTGTCAGCCCCTGTGCCAGGATACCAATACCCTTGTATATATATATGTATCCTAATATTTGCTATTTAATTAATTGGTATAAAAAAAACAAACAAACAAAAACGCAATACTCCTTCCAAATAAACACATTTTTCACATAAGACAGCAAAAGACACACTTTATATATCTGAATGCTTCACCTATCCAACATTATAAAAAAAAAACTAAACAAGCCAACAATATACTCTGCGACCGAATTTACGATAACGATTATTTGAATCAGTACACTCGACGGCCCACTAGGCCTAGCGGATCCAGCGTACTCTTTTAACTCTGGACACCCCCCCCCCCCCCCCGAGTTATAAATAGATATTATAGATTGTAATTTTTAACAATGCAAATAAAAAAAAACCCACACACAAACATTAGTTAAAATGTTATTATATAGATGGTATACTGTATGCAACTTGTAAGAGGGTGTGTTGAGGGTACATGTAGGCCTACATGTAGCGCCAGTTGCATGTGAAAAGTAAGTTATATAATAGTCGTTGGCTAGCCTATTCAAAGGGTTATTGTTGTCTATGCTAGTTTCCCCTAGAAATATACACAAAGCAATGAATAAACCAACGTTTACTTACCTTGTGACCATTGACCCTTGTCCTGACACTGAAAATTGATGCCATTTTCTTTTGAAATCCCCGGATTATGTACGAAGTACCCGGATGATATAGTCCGTGGACAAAATTGAATTCTTCACGATGAGGAAAAAATTCGAGTTTTTACCTGTTTCCATATTGCGTAATAAATATATGAAAAACCTTTCAAAAAGGCCAATGTTGCTTCTGATTCAAAATTTATAACTACATACACGGCAAAATTGGGAGAAATCGTCGAATTTCCGTGGTACCCTAAATGCGTATGTTCATGTATTCTGACATATATGTGGTCAATAATTGTGGCACCTTTTAAATCTTTAAAATGCATAAAAACAAATTAATTTAACATGGCAAAGTCAGGATATGTCTTTAAAAATTAAGCATTTAACAACTCACTTGTAGTTATGAGTGTTTTGCCATACAAATCAAGCATGAACATTGAGGCACCCGGTTTGGTGTCCCCTTAATCTGCATGTCCCCTTAACATGTATATATATTTACGACCGGTAACTCTAATGTTCAGGTTGTGTGTATATATATATATATATATATGATATGCCGATAAGTAGGCATGGGTTATAAAGGACAGACTAGATCGTATATTGTTGTTATAAATGTACAGAGGTTTCTCAATTTTTTTAATACTTGAGGGTGACATTATTTCATAAACTTTAACTACATTTGGATTTGTACAATAGCTGGAGTGTAAACATTGTTTTCTCATGGCACACAGTGATTTGCATTCTAAAATGTAATGGAACATGCAAATGTTGACGAGTGGAGTAGGTTGAAGGGTTCTTCAAATGATTCTCCCGGGACTACAGATGGGGGCATTTTCTTTTTATCCTGTCTATCTAGACCTTGCTCATAACGTTTGGTTGGTGAATGATAATGAAGACTAAAAGAGAATGGCACAATGGCTGAAAGCTATGTATAAAAGTTTCTCGGGTCAAAAATTTCAACAGGTAGGTGTTTACGAGTTGTCTCTCATTTCATGTAAACATTTTATTTTCATTATTTCCCCCGTGGAGATCGCGTTAGAATGGGTCCTCATTGCCCATTGCTTGTTGTAAGAAGCGACTAAATGGGGCGGTCCTTCAGATGAGACCGCAAAAAACGGAGACCCCGTGTCACAGCAGGTGTGGCACAATAAAGATCCCTTCCTGCTTTGCTTAATCATTATATGGCCATCAGCGCCGATGATAGGCTTAAACTTTGCACCCATTCACAGGTAATGACGACGTCTCCATATGACTTTAAAAAAAATTTTTTTAGAGAGGTACATTAAACAATATTCGTTAAATCAAAATTTTAAAATAATACTAGTTGGTGATATTAATGTAAATCTCCTTAGTGCCCCACAAACACACAATATCCATGAACTCATCACATCACACAGCCTTGTAAACTATACCCACGAACCTACTGGTATTTCTCACACGGTCTCCTCGCTTCTCGAGCCTATATTTAGTTCTATTGTTATTCTAGTTCATGAGTCTGGCATGTTAGAAATAGACCTTTCTATAAGTAACCATAGGACAACTTAGGTCTCAATTTCATCAAATGTAAACTATAATCGTTCTTATAAACGCAGTGTGTGGGTTTATAAAAATACAGATTTCATTAAACTGTAATTGGGATACAGTCATTTCTGAATCAAATACTGTAAACTAAACAACTGAAAAATTTGACATCAAAATTTTGCTCACTTATTCGTGAATGCATACCAGAACAAACAATAATTCGCCCACGTGACAAACCATGTGACTCGGTTAAATAAATACCCCCCCCCCCCCCCAAAAAAAAATACAAGAAAATAAAACAAACAAACAAACAAACAAAAAGAAAAAAATATAACACAATTGTGTTATTTATTCATTTCATATTGGTTATTGTGTTATATCTCTACATATGCACATTTGTTTGATAATTGTGTGAAATAAAAAAAAGAAAAAAATATATAGATACTAAAAAATTACAGAAAAAAAGGAAATTACAACAAAGGAAAAAAATAATACTACAAAAAATTTACACACACACACACACACACACACACACACACACACTAAAACTGCCGAATGTTAGACATACTTGCTGCCCGATTTCCACGAGTCGGCATACACCTTCCATTTAGTTTTTCTATTTTGCCGTAAACGACTGGTATATATTACCCATCTTCAAAATTTCAGAGTTTTTCGTTTCTGTACCGTATCCAAGGCATTGTTTTTACAGACAGATCACTAATTATTTTCAGCACCTATTAATGTCTTTGATCACAATCGATGAGGTTGATATATCGCACGTTTGTACAGCAATGGTGGTGTTCATTACAACATATGAAATGCTAGTTAAAGATTTCGGTTTTACCTTTATTAACATCGACTATTTAGTTTCAGCAAAGGAAATACTGAGTCTTTTATTAAAACTTTAATGCTACAAACTCTTTGCTGAAATTAATACGATTACCAGGGAATTTCAGTCAATATTACCGTGAAGTAGAATCTCTAGTAGCTGCGCGATTTGCAAATTCTTATTCATTGTTTAGAATTCATCATTTCCGCAAAAATATTCAGTGAAAGTTGCCGTCAATTATAGCCATGCTCACTGCTGGGTCCAATTTTTGCTGCATTGCGTTTCCCATTATGATATTATATTTTATAACGTTCAAAATGTTAACGCGTGCTGAAATCATTCGTGTAATTGATGTCAGTTGACAAACTTAGAGATTTTATCCCCCCTCCCATTTTAATTTATATTTTATCCGACCTCAATCTTTTGATCTCACCCCTAATCAACATATATTCTTTATTCCACTCAACTCAATCTACAAGAAAAAAAATTAAGCATATCAAAACACAATTTCTAAGGTATTTCGTACAATTCTCGCACCAGAGGGTGCATAACAGAAGCTTCACTTGCAGCCTATAAAACACAGGTATTTTACCTATGGTTTACCCGTATACAGGTGAGATATGACAATGATTTATTCTCATAAACTGACATAATGTAATGCGCCCTCTGATATGATGATATCACACATCTACAAGCAAAGTGCATGTAATTACTGATAAAAATGGGTTTGCTGTGAGTTTAATTTGTTGCGCTTAAAAGTAGTGCAACATTAAATGTCATGAAACAGACAGATAGATTCGTTTTTTAAAGTGACCCTGGGGTGAGGTGGGGGTAGGGGCCCCTAAATATCTACAAGTACAGTGTGTATATGCATGTTACAATTTTAATGCTTTGAAGTAAATTATACCTGTAAAACGTCAATATGATTTACCATGTATAGGTGCAAAATAATAAAGTAAAATGTTTAACACAGGTATTTAATGGTCCCTCCCAAGCACCTTGCAATAGATGCGAAAGTCGCCGGCCTTCAGACAGACATTGAAAAAGGAGGTCCCGTCTTATGGTGGGCGTTGTCACGATAAAGAACCCTCACTGCTACGGCCGTCAAGTGCTGAATTTGTGGCACTGCATCATGGTGACGTCCCTACGAGTAAAACAAAATATTAATGAAATAGAAATGTGATCCAAGTTTCTATTTTATTTTATTACCCCCCTCTCCCCGGTCCAGTGGATATTTCTATTCGGTTTTTTTTTTCATTCTCTAAATGTACGCAACATTATATTTGTACACAAAGTCAAATTTCAATATACAAGAGATACCATCAAACAACCTATCTATACAGTGTCTTTGCATTAGATTTTTATTATTATTATTTTTTTTTTTGGTAATGAAAGAAAGTTGTTGCTTCTGAGGTGAATATTGACATCTCTGTATAGCTATCCAACATAAAACAGGCCAAAGCTATTTACACAAGCGATAACACATAAACGGGCCTACACGGAAGGTCGAAATAACAAGGACACCACGTTGGATTTCCAGGTGAGACAAATTTATATACATGCATTCTGACATTGTAGTGAGACAAACTTACATATACACATTCTGACATTGTAGTGAGACAAACTTAAATATACACATTCTGACATTGTAGTGAGACAAACTTAAATATACACATTCTGACATTGTAGTGAGACAAACTTAAATATACACATTCTGACATTGTAGTGAGACAAAATATCGATATCAGTGGGACAGATTTGCTCACTTTCATGTTAATTTTATATAATTCTTAAAGGGGGGGGGGTATTTTTAGTACAAGAATGCCTCGTACATGTAAGTATCATTCCATTTACAAAATCTTAAAACTAATCAACGTAGTATTTACATCATACCGTAATTCTAGCTTGTTGTTATTTGCTTAGATCTGTCAAAATCTTTAATTGAGATTCCGCTTTTTATTAACAGTAAACTCCTCGTGTGATCCCGGCATCAGAAATGCATCCCCGGCGCAGTGCTCAGGAAGTCCTACTGTGTGACCTCTGTGAAACTGTCCCCCTACAGAGTCACTGTGAACTTTGTCACATAAACTTGTGCAAGGCCTGTGTTGGGGAGCACCTCTCGGATTCGTCTAAACGACACAATGTCGTGCCCTATTCACAAAGAAAGTCTATTGAAAACTATCCGATATGCCCGACACACGCCGATAAATATTGTAAACATTACTGCGAGAACTGTGACATTCCTGTCTGTTTTGCCTGCATCTCCTCAGGTGAACACAAAGGTCACAATATATCAGATATTTTGGAAAAACTCGGCGCTAAAACACAAAGTTTACAAAAAGATTTGGAAGAATTACAGACCAGAATTTATCCTCGATATGAAGAAATGGCGTCCGAAGTCCAAAGTGAGAAAGCTGAGTTAGAAACGAATTACGGAAAACTGACCACAGCGGCCGATCAACAAGGAGAAATCTTACACCGAGAGATCACCGCCATTGTCACCCAACGGAAATCTGAGATTCAGGAGATAAAAAAGAAACACCTATCTACCCTGAATAAAAATACAGAAGAAATCACACAGAAAATTAAGGAACTTAAACAGAACATTGCTGATTTGAAATCAATCCTAGAATCAAATGACGTCTCCTTAACCTCTGCTTACCAATCTAGGAATTCCGAGTTTAGAACATTACCGCCTAAAGTCCGCGTTACAGAACCAAACTTTTCTGCTGGAAAAATAAACAAAGATCAACTCCATGAAATGTTTGGTTCTTTGTCGCCATTATCCATGAACACAGAACATGGCGACACAATGAAGTCAGCAGAAGCTGTATCGTCTCCTCCAGTCAAACCACTGCTTGATGAACCGCGCCTCACCGCCACCATAAACACTGAGTATACAGAACTATACAGTGTTAGCTGTCTCAATGAAGAACAAGTCTGGACACGCGGGGATAACAAAGTCATTAAGCTCCTCAACCTCCAGAGTGAACGACTGACATCAATAGAAACCAAGTCAGGGAACTGGCCACGGGACATAGCAGTGACACGGGACGGAGATCTTGTTTATACTGACTATTTCAATGATACTGTAAACATAGTGAAGAATAAACAGACACAGACCGTGATCACACTACAGGGGTGGAGACCTCTCTATGTCTGCTGTACCGCCTCTGATGATCTCCTGCTTATCATGGTCAATGATGATGAAACACAATCCAAAGTTGTGCGTTACTCTGGCTCCACAGAGACACAAAGCATTCAGTTTGATGACCAGCGTCGTCCTCTCTATTCATCTGATGGTTTAGATAAATACATCAGTGAGAACAGAAACCTGGATATCTGTGTGGCTGACCGTGGAGCTAGAGCAGTAGTGGTGGTCAATCCGTCAGGAAAACTCCGATTTAGATACACTGGTCATCCCTCTAATACCAAGCAATCGTTTTATCCATTCGGTATCACTACAGACAGCCAGAGTCACATCCTGACAGCAGACATTGACAATGGCTGTATCCACATCCTAGATCAGGACGGACAGTTCCTCCGTTACATTGATGATTTACATCGTCCTCACGGTTTATGTGTGGACATCAGAGACAACCTCTTTGTGGCTGAGTGTGACACTGCTAAAGTGAAGAAAATCCAATATCTATCAACAAAGTGTGAATTACACATCTCTACACAGTGTTAATTTCATATATTTAACACCGTTTAATATTTTGATTTTATTTTTATTATGTCGACTATTAAATTGATTTTGATTAAGATTTCACAGAGGAAATATTCAGTCTGTTAAAATTTTAACGCTACAAAATCTCGTGATTTGCTGAAACTTGATGATTACCCATGTATTTCCCCCGAAAGTGAAGATATCCGCAGATGACTGTTACCTCAAAACTATAGTTGCAGGGATTGCAAATACTTATTCTTTGTTGGAAATTCATTTTCTCTGTTACGATTTGAACGGTTTGCAAGGAAGGAAAAGATTCTTGCAAGAAACGGCGACTGGTCTGCACGAAAGTCTGAACAGTTTGCATGGCACGCTGAACGATTTGCACGGAACGAAGCGCTTTGGAGGTGTAGTAGCATGCTTCAGGGTCTGTAGCAATAGAGAATTTAACTAGTTAACTAGTTAATGTAACTGGTGGTCGCACTGTACATGCATTATCCTGTGTCCACGATTTATTCACTAGCGATCCCCAGTTATTCAAACAGCATCTCTCTCTCTCTCTCTCTCTCTCTCTCTCTCTCTCTCTCTCTCTCATTGGCGGCAAGTTCAGAAATAGAAAACGTGTTTTTAATACGTAAACGTAATTGCTAATGTCACTGCAACATGTACATGGGTATTTTTATATAAAGTTTCAGATAATCACCGCCTTGTCATTAAATAGAGATATTTTTGTAAACGTTATCATTATACTGTGTCATATGTTTATTAAACTACACATCCCACCATTTTTTTAAATCTTGAATTAAATGAATGCACATTTTTAAAAAAAAGGGGGGGGGGGCTAAATGACAAAAAAATTATGGATCAGGGCAGGTACGTACAAGAGTGCTGGGTTTATCAACGTATCAATTAATTTTAAGATATCTTATCAGCAAGAATGCATATCTAATGTTTCAAATTGAAATGTTTTTGGATTACTATTATATTGATTGAAATGCGTTCTCAGCTCAAGACTTGCAGGACGATTTATCACATAGTAAATATGGTTTCAGTTTCAGTTTAGTTTATTCACTCAAACCATATAATGATGCATGAGGAACACACACACACACACACACACACACACACACACACACACACACACACATATATATATATATATATATATATATATACAATGGTCAGAGGTATATAAGAGATAACATGTACGATAAATGTATGAAATATACAAAGCATCAAGTAGAAAAATTCGAGGCATGAAGGACAGACTATCCAACTATGTCATAAATTTTGGAAATAAACATGCATAGTTTTTTCAGTGATGTACAGTTATTATTAGACATAAGTTCGGAAAACTTCATTATATTTGGTGATCTACAATATTTAGTATGCAAACACTTTCCCCCCTAGATTAATGAAATCTTTACATTCAAGAATATAATGAAACTCGTCAGCAATATGTCCCGAGTTGCATAATAATGAGCCGTTAGAACAATGCAGGTTACAATGCCAGACGGGCATTTTTTGTAATGTTGGTTATTTATTTATTTCTCTAGTTTTCGTTGTAAAAGAAATTTAAATAATTGTGAAGTCACTTTTTCCACCAGATCTCACATACCTACTTTGAAAACGGCGATAAACTGAGGTCAGTTTATTTCTAAATTAACTATGGTCTCCATATCAACGATTCGGATTGATTTAGAAATAGGTGGTGATCAGTCGTTCATAGATTCTTACTCCGGTGAGGTCACAGACTGCGTTGTTCTTTAGCTGTTAATGTTGTCAAGCGCCCTTCGAATTTAACGAAAAGATGTTGGACAATCTTGAGCTTGTTAAATAAAAAAACGATAAGGAATGAATGTATATGTGTTTTTTTTTCCTGGGATGAAAATATGTCGCTAAAAATGAGAGAAAATGCTACAAGTATCATGAACCCCAATTTAGTAATTAATTGAATATCTTTTATATTTCTATGATACATTATTAAGCTTCTTTTTCAAATTTCTTTACACTTTGAATTCACTTAAAAAAAGGAAACATTCATATGAATTCTCTCAGGTATTCGATATTAAGCACAAGTGTTTGGAAATAATAACAGCTTGCTTTCAAGGCAGAGTTCATAAAAAACTCTTGTTGACCGGTGTCGCATAATTTATGTTCCAGGTAGCTTAGCGTTCTCGCCGGGAAGCTAACTATCTATAATTTGGGTTACGGGCTTGATTTACATCCGGTCCGTGTAAGTATGGTTCCGGTCATAATTTTAGTTCCGGGCACACACGTCTACTTTCAATTTCGAACCTGGCATCACCACTTTCTATCAAATTTGGACGCTGACGAAATTAACTCAAATAAACAAAAGTTTGTAACAGTTGCGTCTATCAGAAAATTGTGGTCTGTTTTACGAAATACATGTATTAATATAAAACATAAACGGTACCAATTTTGATGCACCTGATGCGCATTTCGAAAAATAATGTCTCTTCAGTGATGCTCAAGTCAGAAATGTTGGAAATCCGAAATAAGAACAAACTTGGAAGAGCTGAAAAACCCAAATACTGGAACCAATAAAACGTGCTTCCCGACCATCCCCCTAAAAGGGGGAAGAGGGAGACTACTCGAATCTTAAATTCACAAGATGTAATCAATCTCATTCTCACTTATACTTTAAAGTTACCATCATTTTTATGTTAAAGTATATAATTATAATGAAATAAAAAAAAAATCAATGTTAGTCTGTACCTAAATTCAGGGCTCAGTTCAATTCAGTAAAATTCAATTCAATAAACAGGTGATTGCTAGTTCTTTGTTGCTTTAAGCTTTACAGCTTATCAATACAGTATTATAAGCAATTTAAACATGGCGCTGGTACACCCGGATCCCCACGGGGATGTAACTTATTTGATAAAAGTAAACACTAAATCTTGCTACTATTTATTTTCATCCTCCTTATTATTGTCTTTTTCCTGTTCTTGTCGTTGCTTTTTTTCCTCCTGTCATCCAAAAACTTAAATAAACCTTTAAAATAACCGTCTCTTTTGAAAGTAGTTGAATACTTATAAAAATAATCTCCCTCCTCCCCCTTTTAGGGGATGGTCTTTTGATTCAGTTCTCGTAATTAGGAGATGTGCTCGTGTTATTGAAACTTTTGCGTTATCTAAGTGATTTTAAATATGTGTTACATTCATCGGATGGAACGTTAGAAGAACGATACATAAGTAAAACATAGCCATGTGAAAAACGGACTGTAGCGGACGTGCACGGAATTCTGATGGTCTGTTGATATCAAACGTAAGTATTTATATATGTAAGCGGGGACACTTTTGAGGTCATACAGTACACCGTATTTTAGAATAAATTTTATCACTTTTTACTCTCTTTTACATATAAAGTCTAAATTCTCTTTTGTTAGCCTTAAACGCCCTTTTTATATGTAGCTTTCTGAATAACTATATTTAGACTTTCATAAGACCCCAAAATCATTATTATTGCATGCCATTAAGCCTCGAGATTTGTAAAGAAACATGTAATAAAATATTTAATGCAAGATATAAAACGTGGATCAGTCAATATTTTTTGATTACACACACCTACATATCAATACCCTCTCACCACCCCCCCCTTTCCTAAACACACGCAGACACAAACAAACACACATCTCAATATATAAAATCTTCAAACCTGTGAGATTTAATTTATGTACTTGCATAAAAAATGAATTTATATTTGGTATTTGTGTGAAGTAAACATGTTAAATTGCATTTATCTTACCTTTCTCTGTGCAGAAACTGGGTGTGAATCCTCATCCCAAAAAATGGATGACGAAATGGCTTTTTACTGACTACTCATTATAACAGATTGCATCAATTTGTTTTACCGAAATAAAATCCAAGTTAACGAATTCAAATATCTGCAATTTCAAACAATTTGATATACCTTTCACCAATTCTGCAGTTCGTTATCACGAATTACGTACTAATTGATGTCAAAAATGTTGTAAACCATTATTTAATGAAATTAAATTTTGATAAAACCATTTTCAGAATTCGTTATTACAAATTTAATTCGTTACATAAAATTTTTATATTTGTTTTAACAAATTCAATACATTCGTTATAACAAATTTAATCCGTTAAAACAAATTTTACAATTTGAAGTTACGAATCAAATTTGAAATAACGAATTCTGACATTCGATATATCAAATTACTAAAATATTTTTGATAGGTCCTAAATGGGCTTCCGTAAGCAACTAATATAGTTTATATCCAAAATACAAAGCACACGCGCAGCAAATAACAAAAAAATAAATAAAACATTAGCTTTAGTGTTGTTCAATATTTTTTTTTAAGTGGGGAGGAGGGGGGGGGGGGGGGGGGGGGGGGGAGATTTTTAATGAAAGTAACGTACATTACTAATTTCAACAGAATTTGACAAAAATAACAGATAATGCGTTGCTTGTTTGCACAACGATATTTTTTCAAACTTTACAACCTCATATATCAAGAAATACAAGTTGAAGAAACCTTAAGTGTCTGCATTTATGTTCACGTACAGTAACGTACATTTCACATTGGCAAAACTCAATTTTATTTCATTTATATCATTTGCATTGATCTTATCGCTTGCAATACTTAAAACTATAATTCTCTGACAGTAGGAATGACGTATCATGATGGACAGAATGTAAAGTTCACGACTACAATCGAGTAGTTTACGAAAACGTAAGAAATGTACGTCACAAAATATCACGTACATTTCCCCGCATAATGTCGTATTGATAAATGTAGAACATCATTTGCAAGTTCAGAAATGGGAAAATACACAAAATGTATGTGCATGATAAAATATTATATTTGTTTACATCACAAGATTTCAAAATTAGTGAACTCGTCACACTTATCTCAAATTACTGATTTTTGCGTTGTTTCTAATTTTCTTCGAATCTTAAACATGGAGGCTTTCAAAACCACGTGGTCATAACATTTATGCAAAGTTAGACACATTTTTAAACACCTTCTCTTAAAATTCGTTTCGGTAACGTACGTTTCAACCAACGCATTGTTACTCAGAAACTCAAAGGTCAGCGCCGTGTCACACTTTTATAATCGACTACATATACGGAAGATGCATTATACAATTTTCACCATGTATTTATTGCATTGAAGAACTCTTTAAAAACAAACAAACAAACAAAGTAAATAAAAATAAGAAAACAAATAATAAAAAAAAAAGAAACAAACCAAACCCCCCCCCCCAAAAAACAACAAACAAAAAATAAATAAAATAAACAAAGACACACATACACACACACACCAAGACAAAAACAAAATAAAAAAAAATACAACCCAAGAAACCAAAATAATAATAATAAAAGAAAAAACCCCAAAAAACCCCAAAACAAAAAAATAACTAAAAAACAAACAACAACAACAACAAAAAACAAAACAAAAAAAACCAACAAAAAAAAAACCCCCACGAGGTAACGTACGTTTCATCCTTATCCATACGCTTCCGCAACACGATTTTCAAATTGGATAATGCGAATAAAAAGTATCACATATGAATTATTCTATTATATATACAAACAAACTATCTTTGCTAGATTTTCAAATTCGTAAAGCTACCATTATAAGCAAAGAAAAGTAATATGTAGGCGGAAATTTATAGACTATATTATCTTAAATGTTGAAACTTATGGATCGACCACATGACTTTAGATCATTCCAAAATTGAAAATACAAGATGCAACCTGTTATTATCTTTTTTGGTCTCATTCATGCAATTTAACTATAATTAAATACCAAACAAAATACTGTTATGCATAATTTTTACATCACCGATACTAATATATAAAATACCTGCTCTGGCGACAGTAATGTACGTTTCGTTTTTGTACATAACGAAAGTCTTAACTATATTCAGTTTATATATCACTGGGTAAATATATTTTAATTTCTTTTGAAAAAGTACTTAATTTATTTAGGAAATAATAATATTTCACCAAATATTATGAATAATCAATATCAACGTCGGCGACAGTAATGCACACATTAAATGAGAATGGGTGAGAAACACTCGTACCTATGAATTTTTATTTCACACATTATATATATATATCTCCATGAGTCGGCATACACCATCACATTTAGTTTTTTTTTTTTATTGCCGTAAACGACTGGTATATGATACTCATCTTCAAGCATCAAACTTTCGGAGTTTTCGTTTCTGTACCGTATCCAAGGCATTGTTTTTACTGACAGATCACTAATTATTTTCAGCACCTATTAATGTCTTTGATCACAATCGATGAGGTTGATATATCGCACGTTTGTACAGCAATGGTGGTGTTCATTACAACATATGAAATGCTAGTTAAAGATTTTGGTTTTACCTTTATTAACATGGACTATTTAATTTCAGTAAATCAAATATCGTACCTATTAAAACTTTAATTCTACAACCCCCCCGCTTTGCTGAAATTAGCACGATTACCCGGGAATTTCGGCAAAGATTAAATAAAAAAATATATAGCTGCGCGGTTTGCAAATTCTTAATCTTTGTTTAGAATTCATCATTTCCACAAAAATATTAAGTGAAAATTACAGACTAGCACAAGGTCACCGCTGGTGCCCAGTGTCTCTTGCGTCAACATGAAGTGCGCGTTCTCCGAATTTCCAGGCCCCAAAATGGGGTTTGCGTATTAAACGTAACTCATATTATATTCGGCAAATTATAGTAAATGTTCATGAAATTGTAATAATATCTTGTAATTTATAACGTTTGAAAATGTTAATATATACTAAAATCATTGGTGTAATCGATGTCGGGTGACAGAAACTGATGGGGTTTTTTACCCCCTACCTGTTTGAATTTTACATTTTTATCCGACATCAATCTTTTGATCTCACCCTTATCAAGATATCGAGCTCACGACGGAAGTGACCGATCGACTGGGGATGTTCACTCCTCCTAGGCAACTGATCCCACCTCTGGTATATCCAGGGGTCCGTGTTTGCC
Organism: Ostrea denselamellosa; assembly: GCA_024699665.1. Taxonomy (NCBI): domain Eukaryota; kingdom Metazoa; phylum Mollusca; class Bivalvia; order Ostreida; family Ostreidae; genus Ostrea; species Ostrea denselamellosa. Next base: position 2,603,380 of record JAMZEH010000050.1, on the reverse strand, counting down.
CAACTCTTAATTTTGTATTCCTTACAGGAGTGAGAAATGATATTGATCACTGTTCGTTATCTTCACCTTTTTACTAAACAATTATTGATCGCTCAGATAAAAATTCGATAGCGCTGAGTAAATCACGCCAATAAAAATGGAACACGCAATGTAGAATATGAGTGCAACAGAAGTTTAATCAAACACATGTACACAGATATCTGGAAGTTCTTTATTCCACTCAACTCATTCTACAACAGAAAATAAAAATATTAAGTACATCAAAACCCAATTGTGTAATGTATTTCGTACAATTCTCGCACCAGAGGGTGCATAACAGAAGCTTCACTTGCAGCTTATAAACCACAGGTAATTTACCTAAGGTTTACCTGCACACAGGTGAGAATTAATGGTAAATGCATAAGGTGTAAGTAAAGCTTGTTTAATGCGCCATGTGGTCAGATGATTTCACATACCTAAAAGCAAAGTAATTACGGACCCCCCCCCCCCCCCCAAAAAAAGGGGGTGGGTGGGGGTGGCGCGAGTTTAATTGGTTGCGCTAAAAAGTAGAGAACTTTGAATTGGGGGGATTTTATATCCCTGATCAAATTAATATTACTTGTAAGTCTCTGAACTTATCATCTTGCCGCTAAATATCTACAAGTATATGCATGCTTCACTTTTATTGCTTTGAAGTAAATTATACCTGTAAAAAGTCAGTATGATTTACCATCTATAGGTGTAAAATAATAATGTAAGATGTTTAACATAGGTAGTTAATGGTCCCTCCCAAGCGCCTTGTAATAGATGAGAAAGTCACCGGTCTTCAGATATCACGTTGAAAACGGAGGGGGGTGGGGGTGTTATGGTGGGCGTTGTCACGATAAAGAACCCTCACTGCTACAACCATCAAGTGCTGAATTTGAAGCACTTCATCATGGTGACGTCTCAATGAATACAAAAATATACATGTATCATGTATTATTATTCAGAACTAAAACACGAAGCCCCTCTTCATAAAACGCCCCCCCCCCCCCCTCCCCCTCCACTTCTCATTCCAGTGAATGCTGCTGTTCGTTTTATTTTGGAGTTCTTTATAATTTTCTAACTATATACGTATATTTATACACAAGGTCGAATTTCAATATACAAGGGGTATAATCAACGACGCTATCTATAGAGTGTCTTTATAGTCGATGATTTTGTTACTTCTGAGGTGAATATTGACATTGCTATCTAACGTAAACTAGGTCAAACAAACATTAAAACTATTTACACTAGCGATAATAGGTAGATAATACATACAGGCCGACACGTCGCACAGGTATTTAATTCTCAGGACGAGACGGAAGGTCGAAATAACAGGGAGGCCATGTTGGATTTGCAGGTGAGACAAAATTATATACACGCATTTCGACATTATTGTAATGTGATTAATATCCATATCTGTGTGATCAATGGGACAGATCTGCTCACTTTCCTAATAATTTTATATAATTCTGAAAATAGGGGGGGGGGGTATTTTTGGTACATCAATGCTTCGTACGTATCATTCCATTTACAAAATCTTAAAACTAATCAACGTAGTATCTACATCATACTGTAATTCTAGCTTGTTGTTGTTTGTTGTAACCTGTCAGAATTCCACTTTTTATTGACAGTAAATTACTCGTGTGATCCCGGCATCAGAAATGCACCCCCGGCGCAGTGCTCAGGAAGTCCTACTGTGTGACCTCTGTGAAACTGTCCCCCTACAAAGTCACTGTGAACTTTGTAATATAAATTTCTGTATTAACTGTGTAGGAAAACATCTCTCGGATTCGTCTAAACGACATAATGTCGTGCCCTATTCACACAGAAAATCCACTGAAGACTACCCCAAATGTCCGACACACGCCGATAAACATTGTAAACATTACTGTGAGAACTGTGACATTCCTGTCTGTTTTACCTGCATCTCCTCTGGTGAACACAAAGATCATGATATATCAGATATTCTGGAAAAACTCGGCGCTAAAACAGAAAGTTTACAGAAAGATTTGGAAGAACTCGAGACCAGCATTTATCCCCGATATGAAAAAATGGCGTCCGACGTCCAAACTGAAAAAGCCGAGTTAGAAACGAAATACGGGAAACTGACCACCGCGGCCGATCAACAAGGAGACATCTTACACCGAGAGGTCACCGCCATTGTCAACCAACGGAAATCTGAGATTCAGGAGATGAAAAACAAACACCTATCTACCCTGAATGAAAATACAGAAGAAATCACTCAGAAAATTACGGAACTCAAACAGATCATTGCTGACTTGAAATCAATCCTAGAATCAAATGACGTCTCCTTAACCTCTACTTACCAATCTAGGAATTCCGAGTTTAGAACATTACCGCCTAAAATCCGAGTCACATTACCAAGTTTTTCTGCTGGAAAAATAAACAAAGATCAACTCCATGAAATGTTTGGTTCTTTGTCGCCATTATCCATGAACACAGAACATGGCGACACAATGAAGTCAGCAGAAGCTGTATCGTCTCCTCCAGTCAAACCACTGCTTGATGAACCGCGCCTCACCGCCACCATAAACACTGAGTATACAGAACTATACGGTGTTAGCTGTCTCAGTGAAGAACAAGTCTGGACACGCGGGGATAACGAAATCATGAAGCTCCTCAACCTCCAGAGTGAACGACTGACATCAATAGAAACCAAGTCAGGGAACGAACCACAGGACATAGCAGTGACACGGGACGGAGATCTTATTTATACTGATAATAACACTGTAAACATAGTGAAGAATAAACAGACACAGACCGTGATCACACTACAGGGGTGGACACCTCTCTATGTCTGCTGTACCGCCTCTGGTGATCTGCTGGTTACCATGGACAGTGATGATGTCAAACAATCCAAAGTTGTGCGTTACTCTGGCTCCACAGAGACACAAAGCATTCAGTTTGATGATCAGCGTCGTCCTCTCTATTCATCTGCTTATTATAAATACATCAGTGAGAACAGGAACCTGGATATCTGTGTGGCTGACTATAGAGCTAGTGCAGTAGTGGTGGTCAATCCGTCAGGAAAACTCCGATTTAGATACACGGGTCATCCCTCTAATACCAAGTCATCATTTTATCCACGCGGCATCACTACAGACAGCCAGAGTCACATCCTGACAGCAGACTTTCACAATGGCCGTATCCACATCCTAGATCAGGACGGACAGTTCCTCCGTTACATTGATGATTTATGCGGTCCATGGGGTTTATGTGTGGACATCAGAGACAACCTCTTTGTGGCTGAGCGTGACACTGCTAAAGTGAAGAAAATCCAATATCTATCTACACAGTGTTAATTACACCTCTACACAGTGTTAATTACACCTCTACACAGTGTTAATTACACCTCTACACAGTGTTAATTACACCTCTACACAGTGTTAATTACACCTAAACACAGTGTTAATTACACCTCTACACAGTGTTAATTACACCTAAACACAGTGTTAATTACACCTAAACACAGTGTTAATTACATATGTAAACCCAGGGTGTTAATTAAATTTACTTGTTGATTACAATTCCCTGTTAATTACAGCCCTGTGTTAATTACAGCCCTGTGTTAATTACAGCCCTGTGTTTGTGGTGTATAACTAACATGTACTTGTGTTTGAGTGTTTAACTGATTGAACATTAGTCTCTCACTGCTGTTTAGTAATTCTGTAGTATTATTTAGTGACACAGTATTAATCTTAGTGTACTAATTACTAATTTGACTGTGTTACTGGTTATTTATCTGTATACAATGTTGTCAACACATGTGAATCACTGAACACAATTTATTGAATGTAAATCAGTTATTGTCAAGTCCTTAGAAATTTCACTTTGTCAGTATTTTGTGTGTAGCCCTGAATTATAGTACATCCACTACTGAGTACTTACATGTATACAGGTACTTGTTGTAGTGTGATAAACTACTGATTGAACTTTATTCTTTGTTAATTATATCCTCTATTTGTGTTTTATTTTCAATGTATATATTATAGATAAACATGATTTAGAGTACAGTCTTACCTTATTACTGAGTACTTACTTAGATATGTAGTACTGTAACAGAGAGTGACCCCAAACGTCTGGACTCATCACAGATCTTCAGATCCAAGGTCACAGTCTTCTGTTTATCATCAATAAGGTCACACCACGTATCTAAATCTCCACCGTCCTACAAAATCAACACAGATAATGTGTAATCATGTCAAACTGAATAGTCTGTGATATATTTGCTTGTTTTTATATATGTACATGTAATGGGAAGGAGAAAATTTATGGCTCAAATCCAAGATCCCTACTTTTCTAATCAGGTGCTTTGACCACTGAGCTAGCCAGACTGATATCCGTGGTTTGACTGGACCAGGAATCAAACCAGAGACCCCAGTATTACTAATCAGGTGCTCTAACCACTGAGCTAGCCAGACTGATATCCGTGGTTTGACTGGACCAGCAATCAAAACAGAGACCCCAGTATTACTAGTCAGGTGCTCTAACCACTGAGGTAGCCAGACTGATATCCGTGGGTTGATTGGACCAGGAATCAAACCAGAGACCCCAGTATTACTAGTCAGGTGCTCTAACCACTGAGGTAGCCAGACTTATATCCGTGGTTTGACTGGACCAGGAATCAAACCAGAGACCCCAGTATTACTAATCAGGTGCTCTAACCACTGAGCTAGCCAGACTGATATCCGTGGTTTGACTGGACTAGGAATCAAACCAGAGACCCCAGTATTACTAGTCAGGTGCTCTAACCACTGAGGTAGCCAGACCGATATCCGTGGTTTGACTGGACTAGGAATCAAACCAGAGAGCCCAGTATTACTAGTCAGGTGCTCTAACCACTGAGCTAGCCAGACTGATATCCGTGGTTTGACTGGACCAGGAATCAAACCAGAGACCCCAGTATTACTAATCAGGTGCTCTAACCACTAAACTATCCAGACCAATATCCAAAGTACAAATAGCCAAAACCACAACAACATTTAGTTGTAATTCTGTACTGATATGCTGCACCTATATTTATTGTAAGAACATCAGATGTCTGATTTTAGAAAGTTTATTTTTATTAGCTCAACTGAGCCAAAGTAAGCTTTTCCAATCAAAATTTCTCTGTTGTTTTTAATATTTCATATTTTCAACTTCTTCTACAGAACCACTTGGCCAATTTCAATCAAAACTTGGTACATATCCTTAGGTAAAGGGGGATTCAAGTTTCCTTAAACAAAGGATCATGCCTTCTTCAAAGGGGAAATAATCTTGAAAAGGCAAAAATAGGGTGGGTCATTTATAAATCTTCTCAAGAAGCACTGGGTGAGAAAAATTGATTTGATGTAAAAGTTTCCTGATGTAGTGTAGATTCAAGTTTGTTCAAATCATGGCTACCAGGAATAGGGTGAGGCCACATTAGGCGATCAAGTTTTACACAAGATATATCAGAAAAATATTATTTTCAAAAATAAGAAGGTCATAATTAATCACATTAATATGCAAGCATCCTAAACTATTACATGTTCACATTTGTTCAAATTATGGCCCTAGGGGGTGGGGGTAGAACCACAGTAGGGGATCAAAGTTTTATATGGGGACATATAGGAAAAGAGCTTTAAAACTCTTCATCGCAACAACAGCAGGGCCATGATTAGTCATGTTAATATGTAAACAACTTCAGATATAGACATGATTTTGAGTTAGAATAAAAAAATAGGAAATAAATGGGTCGTGATGCAATCCATCCACTGAGCTTGCTCCTATCTACTGAGCTTGCTCCTATCTACTGAGCTTGCTCCTATCCACTGAGCTTGCTCCTATCTACTGAGCTTGCTCCTATCTGCTAAGCTTACGGCTGGGAGGCCTGCATTCTGGCAATTTCCTGCCATATAAATAACAAGGTTAGTGACAGAAAAGACTGGAAATCAGAAACAATGCTGGTGAAAAAAATTGGAATTTCAATTTGAAAGTTGGAGACATATTGTCCTGTTCTGTATGTCTCCCCCAAACTTTAACCTTGCTACTAACTTTTGAATTATGAGTGATATGGCCTTCATTTTTAATATATTGGCATTGTATGTGCAAAGGACCTTTCTTTGGGTACCAAAGTTTTAAACCTTTTGACCACGACTTTAGATGTTGACTGACTTAAGAAAACCTACAAGACAATATCTCCTGAACTATTTTAAGAAGTAGGGCTTTTAGATTTCTATATATAGATTTCTTACGACAAAACCTTACACTTTACACCATTATTATTATCTCTGACTTTGTGATATTGACCTTGGAGTTTGACTTCAATTTCAAAACTTTGACCAAAACTTGAACTATGCTGCTCATAACTTTTGAATTGTGAATGATAGCACTTTAATTTTCTTGTGACAAAACCTCTTTGGTACCGAAGTTTTCCACCTTGTGACCATAATATTTGTACATAGATTCCTTAAGGCAGGGCCTCCCAGTTCATTCTGTGATGTTTGACCTTGTATCATGGCTATGTAGTGACCCTTTTGGGGCTACGTTGTGGTCACAATATTGGGTCAAAATTTTCCTAAGAATAAAGATTGTAAAGAAAAATCTTTTAATGACCAAAATAACTGAATAACAGGGGGTTCACCATGACTCAGGTAAGCAAAGTTGCCTATGACCTCTTGTATTTGTGACTGATGAATTACATTTAAAATTAGCAGTTTAATTTGGTGGTGAGACAAGGTCCATGTTACTCAGTTGGTAGAGCACCTGACTACAGATTCAAGGACCCTAGGTTTGAATTCCAATCTGGTCCACTGCATTTCCTGTTACATAGGAAATAGCTTTGTCTACAAATATTGATGGGATGTTGAGCTGTCCTATAGTTCATATGGGACAAATGCCCCCGCTTGTGGGACACACAGTAAGTCTAAGACTAACCAGTCCTTTAACAAATTGAAATAAATGCCTCACACTGCTCCCCTTCCCTCCTATATTGGTGTTTTGTCATTCGATTAAGACATTCTTCAGCTGTAGGTTTAAGTCCAGCAGACTGACCTTATTTTTCCTTAAATCCAAGAGAACTTGAAAAGTTCTGTACAATCAATACTCCATATTGAATTCTTCAGTCGAATTCTAGAAGAATACCTAGTGTTGTATTAATAAATTGTCCACACTTAATGCAGAGAGTTAATTACACTCAATCACTGATAGGTCATTAAACACAGTCTTTCTTTGTTATTCACAATTTTTTTTTAAATCTTAGGCTTCACAGTTCTTTAATTTTTATTTCCAATATCGTACTGCCTTTGCAAAAAGAACTAAATGTGTTGTAGTGATACAACTGCATCCACTCAAGGGCAATAACTCTACAAAAAGTTATCTGACTGAACCCATATAAGTACATGACTTGTGTATCTTCATATTAAGTCTATACCCCAAACTTCAAAATGTAAATATATGTCTGAGATACTGAGCGGAAATATGAATTGTTAAAAATTTCACAGTCCAGTTGGCTTAATTATTCCAAAAATTATTCAACCAGAACTTAATACAAACTTGTCCTGCATATTTTCAGGAGGTATTTATACCCTAAACTTCAATTCAAAATGTCCGTGTATGACTGAGATAATGAACAAAAACTGTAAATTGTGCAAAAATTCCAAGGGGCATAACTCTGTCAAAATAAATCTGACCAAAACTATGCTTAACATAACCTGACCTGCATCATCTAATGATATATTTATATCCCAAATATCAATTCAAAATGTTCATGTATTACGGAGATCCTAACGAGACTAATACCACCAGCAAGGCACAGTGGATGGAAATAGTGAATTTGTGCTCAATGAAGAATAAATGATTTTTAAGACATACTCTGGATAATGACAACATAACCCCCCCCCCCCCCCCCCCCCCCAAATCTAACAAATAATATCCGTAAGGTTCTTGAATGTTAAAAATCTGAATCAAAATAATGTGGGGTATAAAGAGTGGAAACTGAATTATCAAAAATTTTCTACGTCTAAGGAGCACAATTTGTTAACAATCAATAAGTTGATCTAGATATTCTGGTGATGTATCTATATACCAAATTTCAGTTAAATATGTACATCCATAGAGAACAGATATGATGGCGAGTCAATAAGTAACCATCCTATCCCATTTCTGACTGACCGAGACGGTCACAATTTTCATGCCTTGTTTCAATAATGTTTTATACCTGGGTACAAAATTGCATGCAAATCAAGTCATTCTTTAATAAGATATTGAATGTCAAACATGGCTAGTGATGCAAAGGCATGCTTTTCATCTAAAGATGAGTACTGTGCTGTAATTCGGTACTTGTGTTTAAAAGGTAAAGTAGGCAAGGAAATATATGGCGAGTTAGCCAATATTTATGGGTCTTTTGTGCAGTCTTATGCTCAGGTTAAATTCTGGGTAGAATGCCATTAGAAGATGTAGCCAGGTCTGGACGCCCACTGGATGCCACCGAGGAAGAAATGTGTAACAAAGTTCGGGATCTGGTATACTCTGATAGGCAAATCAGGTGGAAGAAATAGCGCAGGCATTAGGCATTTCACATAGTAATGTTTCAACTATCTTACATGATTGTTTAGCTAACAGACCGTTGGGCCCCCAAATCCCTTGATGATGAGCAAATGGAAACCAAAAGGTTCAGTATACAGTGCCTTGTTGAAGCATATTAGGTCAAAAGATGATTTTCTTTTGCATCTGGTGACCGTAGATGATACTTGGGTTCATTAAAATGAGCCAAAGAATAAAGCTCAGAGTTGTCAGTGGGTAGGGCCGGGATCTTTGAGGCCAAAGAAGTTCAAGATGCAACCATCAGCTGGCAAGGAGATGGCCACAGTATTTTGGAATGCAAAAGGCATTACTATGTTGGACTTTTTACCCAAGAGAAGTACAACAACTGGAGTGTATCATGCAAACTTGCTAGACCATCGGAGAACCACCATCCGTGAAAAATGCCGAGGTAAACTTTCTAAAGGTGTTTTGCTGCAACAAGACAATGCAAGAGTCCACACTTGTATAGTTGCCATGGATGCTGTAGAGCAAAACAGGTATGAATAAATACCACATCCTGCCTATTTGCCTGATTTAGCTCCTAGCAACTTCTTCCTATTCCCAAACTTGAAAAAAGGATATCATGGACATCATTTCTGGTCTGACGAAGAAGTCGTGAGAGCAGTTGAGGAGTGGGTCAATGGAAAAGTTTCAGTTCTGGGCTGATGGCACTTGAACAACGTTGGTCAAAGTGCATCACACTAAAGAGCAAATACATCGAAAAAGAAGAGGTGGATTTCAACTGGAAATAAGTTACGCTGCTTACTTACCGACTCGCCCTCGTAATGAAAGGAAACTGCACCATGATGGAATGAAGGAAGAATGGAATGACAAATAAGAGACCCATATTTAAAGATTTTCCCTTTATTTTTGCATCTAAAACTTTGATCCCCTATTGTGGCCCCTACCCTACCCCACAGGGGCCTAGATTTTAACAAACTTCAATCTGCACTGTCATTTAAATTTTAACGTTTCTAGCCCGATAGTTCTGGAGAAGAAACTTTTAAAAGATTTTTCTAATATATTCGCATGTAAAACTTTGATTCCCTGTTGTGACCCCACACTACCCCCGGGGTCCATGATTTTAACAAACTTGAATTTCCAATATGTCAGGAAACTGCCACACAAATTTGAACATTCTGGCCTAGTAGTTCTGGAGAAGAAGATTTTTTCCTATATTTTCGCATAAAAAACTTTGATCCCCTATTGTGATCCCACCCTACTCCTGGGGTCCATGATGATGACAAACTTGAATCTGCACTATGTCAGGAAACTTCCATGTAAATTGGAACTTTTCTGGCCCTGTATTGTTGAGGAGGAAATTTTTAAATGACCCCACCCTATTTTTGAATTTTTGTGATTAGCTCCCCTTTGAAGGGGTATGGCCCTTCATTTGACCAAATTGGATTCCTTTCACCCAAGGATGTTTTGTACTAAGTTAAATTGAAATTGGCCTGCACATTCTGGAGAAGATTTTTAAAATTTGTCAGTGTATTTTGGATATTTTGTTCTTATCTCCCCTTGGAGAAGGATGTTGCCCTTCATTTGAAACTACTTAAATTCCCTTTAAGCAAGGATGATTTGCACCAAGTTTGGTTGCAATTGGCCCAGTAGTTTTGGAGAAGAAGTCAAAAATGTGAAACGGTTTTCAGACAGACAGACAGATGCCAGACAAATGGGTGATCAGGAAAGGTTAACACTATATGTCCCAGCCATTTTATGGCAGTGCATAAAAATGGAACATTTTATATAATTTCAATAACAAACCTAACATTTTCTACAGCAGTAGAACTATCCAAGTCAGACAATATGTCAGAGTCTCTGGAAAATTATCCTCATCAATCAGCTGGACTCTCCATTAACTGCTTCCCTGTAAAATTTATTATCACATTAAGAATTAGGAAGCCAAAAATAACCTCTTCACATTGTCATTATGCTATCACAACATAAATTTCTACAGAAAAATTCATGCAAGAGGCCACATCACACAGTGATTTTTTCCTATATTTTCGCATATAAAACTTTGATCCCCTATTGTGGCCCCACCCTACCTCCGGGGGGCCAAGATTATGATAAAATGGAGCCTGCACTATGTCAGAAAGCTTTCAGTGACATTGGAACTTTTCTGGCCCAGTGGATTTTGAGAAGATGTTTAAATGATCCCACCTTATTTTGGCATTTTTGTGATTATTTCTCCTTTGAAAGGGGCATGACTCTTCATATGAACACACTTGAATCCCCTTTACACAAGGATGATTTGTACTAAGTTTGAATGAAATGGCCCTGTGGTTCTGTAAAGGAAAAATGTTTAAAGACTTTTTTCTTTAACTTTGCATATAAAACTTTGATCCCCTATTGTGGCCCCATCCTACCCCTGGGGGCCATGATTATAACAGACTTGAATCTGCACTATATCAGGAAGCTTCCATTTAAAATGGAACTTTTCTGGTCCAGTATTGTTGAGAAGATTTTTAAATGACCCCACCCTAGTTTTGCATTTTTGTGATTATCACCCCTTTGATGGTTGGTGTGGCACTTCATTTGACCAAACATGGATTCCTTTCACCCAAGGATGTTTTTTAACCATGTTTTATTGAAATTGGCCAGCTAGTTCTGAATAAGATTTTTAAAATTTGTCAGTCTGTTTTGTTCTTATCTCCCTTTGGAGAAGGATGTTGCCCTTCATCTGAACAAACTGAAATTTCCTTTAAGCAAGGATGATTTGTGCAAAGTTTGGTTGAAATTGACCCAGTAGTTATGGAAAAGAAGTTGAAAATATGAAAAAATTTTCAGACAGACAGATGACGGACAATGGATGATTAGAAAAGCTCACCCAAGCTTTCAGCGCAGTTGAGCTAAAATAGGTTAATACTATATGTCTTAGCAATTTTATGGTGTGCATAAAAATGGAACATTTTACATAATTTTATCAGAAAACCTGACATTTTCTACATCAATAGAATTATCCAAGTCAGACAATATGTCAGAGTCTCTGGAAAATTATCCTCATCAATCAGCTGGACATCTCCATTAACTGCTTCCCTGTAAAATTTATTCTCACATTAAGAATTAGGAATCCAAAATATAACATCTTCACACCATCATATTATGGTTTTGCAACATATATTTTGACAGAAAAATTCATACAAGAGGCCCACGGACCACATCGCTCACCTCAGTCACCTTGGTTTATTTCAAAGATTTTCCCTATATGCATGTAAAACTTTGATGCCCTATTGTCGCCCCATCCTAATTCAGGGGGCCATTAGTTTAACAAATTTAAATCTGCACTATGTTGGAAAGCTTCCATGTAGATTTGAACTTTACTGGACCACTGGTTCTTGAGAAGATTTTTAAATGATCCCAACTTATTTTTGCATTTGTGTAATTATCTCCCCTTTGAAGCAGGCATGGCCCTTCATTTGAACAAGCGTGTTTGAATCTCGGCAGCGGCATCATGTGAGCAAGTTTGCCAGTTTACTTGTGGAAGGTCGGTGGTCTCTTCCCGGGTACATTGTATCTGGGTTCTCTCCTCCACCAACAAAAACTGGACACCACCAGATAACTGAAAGATTGTTGAGTGTGGCAGAAAGCAATAAATAATCAATCAATCAATCATTTGAACAAACTTCAATCCCCTTCACCCAAAGATATGTACCATGTTTGATTGAAATTAGCCCTGTGGTTTTGGAAAAGATGATTTTTAAAGATATTTTTTTCTAAATTTTCATATAAAATTTTGATTTATTATGGCCACACCCTATCCACGGGGGCCACAATTATGAAAAAATGGAGTCTGCACTATGTCAGAAAGCTTTCAGGGACATTGGAACTTTTCTGGCCCAGTGGTTCTTGAGAATAAGATTTTTAAATGACCCCACCCTATTTTTGCATTTTTGTGATAGTTTCCCCTTTAAAGGGGGCATGGCCCTTCATTTGAAGGAATTTGAATCCCCTTCCCCAAGGATGATTTGTACCAAGTTTGCTTGACATTGGCCCAGTGGTGCTGCAGAAGATTTTTAACTTTTTTCAGCATATTTTTGCTATTTCACTATTATCTTTCCTTTGAGGCGTTGTCCTTCATTTGAACAAACTTGAATCCCCTTTCTACAAGGATGCGTTTTGCCAAATTTGCTGGAAATTGGCTCAGCAGTTCTGAAAATGAAGTAAAAAATGTAAACAGTTTACACACAAACAGACAGACAGATGGAAAACCAGCGATCAGAAAAGCTCACGTGAGCTAAAAATGATACTGAATGTGTCAAAATGAAACTAATCCTCAAATCAAAAACATTCATAACACATCTCATCTCTTTATACATCAAGTCCTAACTTCATCTACGAAAATAGTTATCCTGTGGAAATCTGGGTTGTAATTGGTCCCCAGTACCCCTTGCTTGTCGTAAGAGGCGACTACGTGGAGTGGTCCTTCGGATGAGAAAGATCTCTGCCATACGCAATATGCACATACTGCTGAAAAATAATCATGCACTGCACTATGTGGCAAACCCACATATTTTAGCAAAATGTGTGCACGCATCATTTTTCAGTTTGTTTTCAGATACATTGGAAACTTTCCACAATTGTACATATACAGTTAGTGTCCAAGGTGTGTAGAATTGCAATTTAACATCATGATGCCAGCTTTGGTCTGAAATCTGACCATAATGTGGCTTCGATGAGGGCTAGGAACTTACCACTTTAAATTCTATCAGAGATTTAAGTATTCTTAAATAATAACAAATAATAATCATTTATAATTGCTTAATTATAAATGGCTCCGATGTACACAATTGTGGCCCAATCTATTTTAGAATGGCCCCACCATTTTATTATAAGTGGGGTCACTGGCCTGTTGTTTGTCCTTCCCAGGCACTGGTGTCCCTATCCTATCCTCTGGAGTCATAATTCAAACAGTTTACAAACTGTCTGAAAGGTTTCACATAAATTGTATAGATTTTATCTTTTCAAGAAAATTGAAAAGATTCTTACATGACCCCATCCTATTTTTGCCATTTCTTGATTACCTCCCCTTCAAATGGGATGAGACCCTTCATTTAAACAATTTTGAATGTTTTATGCTAGGATGCTCTGTACTAAGTCTGGTTGATATGGAGCAAGTGATTGTAGAGAACTTTAAAATGTGTGAAGTTTACAGACAGACAGACAGATGGATAACAGCTCACTTGAGCTTATAACTCAGGTGAGCTAAACAGAAATTTTACCAGCTCCATACAACAGACTGTTGCCAGAAATGGATTGGATGGTAAGGTAACCTCCTCCTGCTTTAAGAGACAGGAAATGCTTCTGCGACAGGGTGCCATCATCTCCTGAGGCCCAGGAAGCTGAAAAACCAAAGTAACAATGAAGTGCTGGAATGACCAGAAATCAGAAAGGTAAATGAAATTAATGATCCTATCTAGTTTTGTCTACAGAGTTTTGGAAAGTTAACCAGCTAATTATCAGTTTCATAACAGAATATAAACAGGAGACTTACTGGCCTTATCTGTCACAGTAGTTAAAGGTAGCACTAAGGCTACAAAATCCATAACAAGAAGTACTGTGAGGTATTATTTTATCTCGGAATAATTATATGTTTCGGAATTTAACTAATTGATGTGTATAAATGTAAAGGGCATCTGTAGATCGTAGAAAACTGTTTTCATGTTGAGAAATGTTGTAGAAACCCCCTTTCTAAGCTATGAAGAAATAAACAATAAATTTCTTTTTTTTTTTTTTTTTCAATTATTAAATTCCGAAACATATAATTATTCCGAGATAAAATAATACCTTGTTTTCTTCTCATGTGGAGTCTGTATGTATGGTATGTTGACTCTAGGTGAAAAGGATAACACTTTAAAGCCTGGAAACCATTGCGTCTACAGACAGACAGACAGATAGATGGACAGACAACCTGATTCCAGTATACCCACAAACACACAACTTTGTTGCAGAGGGTATAATAACGCAGAGTTGGCCAAAGAGCGTTAAAAACTACCAGACATGATGTCCCGTACATTAGGGTTAAATTAGAACATTTACCAGACAATATTTTATCCTTTTCTGCTCACAGGTGCTTGTGGACATAATCATATTACCCCCCACCCCACCCCAAGTCTACAAAAAATATTTATAGAATATAATGTTAACATTTATTTTTACACTATTTACTATGCATAAGTGCACTAATAAATATAAATTTGCCATTTTTAGCACTTTTGATCTATCTTTAAATTAAATTTCTTACTACAGATGATAAGATTGTCATCATCAAAAATGAAAGTAGATATCCCCTTGAAAAACGTGATATGGTATTATTTAAGATGACAATTATGATGTGATTCATTTGTTTACCCACTCAACCTTATAATAAATTTTCTTCAAACTGTGCAACATAAAACCAGCCAATATTTTGTGATTCCATCAAATTTTCGTAAAATTGATGACAATCGGATCTATTGCCAAAAAAGCCATTTATTAATTTTTTATATATTTTTCGTAAATCAGTAGGGAGGGGAATTGTTATCATGTTCACGCCTGTATTTTATGATTTAAGTTTTATTTTTTTCATCTGAGCCACGATTGTTCAACAATTTGATTCTCCACATAATCAGAAGTAGAAAGTCATACATAATATTGAAAGTACCCGCATGGAGTGAAATAATGGAAATACAAGTTGTTGATGGTCACGATGAAAAAGCAAGTACTTAATTTTGTTTACAAAAAAGGCAATAAATAACACATATATCATCATTTTGTTTTACTTATGTCTGCTAATATCTATTTGACAGTTTTTTAAATAAGGTTCTAAGTTTTACCGGACAATTTATTATATATTATATTATAATTCATATAGTCTAAGGGAGGTAACTGTAATATCTGCCTTCATACTCTCTACAGTCTAAACTTAATTACAAGAACAAGCATTCTGAGTGTATTGCAGGCAACATGAAGTCCCCTACCCATAGGATAAATCAGTCAAAAGTAGATCAAGCATAACAAAACTCAAACTTGATCTGTAACTCTCCAAGACAAAGCCACATATTAAATCTTAATTGATTGTTTTCTGCCACACTCAACAATTTTTCAGTTATCTGGTGGCCTCCAGTTTTTATTGGTGGAGGAGAGAACCCAGATACAATGTACCCAGGAAGAGAACACCGACCTTCCGAAAGTAAACTGGCAAACTTTCTCACATATGTTAAGCCAAGCAAGAATTGAATCCCTGCCGACTAGAGGTGAGAGGCCTCTTGATTTTGAGCACAATGCTCTAACTCTCCGTCAAAGAGGCCCTCAAAATTTTAATTGAATATCTTCATTCAATGTGGAAAAAAGTCCAGAAAACTGATTTTTGTAATTCATCAAGGGTCGTAATTCACTCAAAAGGAGGTGAAGAATAATGAAACTCAAACTTGATTTGTAACTATCCAAGACAAAGCCATACATAAAATTTCAGTTGAAATCTTCATCCAGTGCAGAGAAAAGTCCGGAAAGCTGATTTGGAATGACAGACAGATGGACAGACCGAGGGTAAACTAATAGTCTCCTTTGGCAAAGCTGGTAGAGAACTAAAAATGAATACTTCTCTGACTCTTCTGAGGGCAAATGAGGACACCCACTGCTAGCTACACTCCAGCAATATTTATTCAAATGTTCAGCCTCCACCAGCAGGTAATGATGACCAGCTGATGAGTTCAGAAAATCTCTTCTGTGAGTGTCCACTAACACTCCGGCCTCTTCAAAAGAAGTCCATAAAAATTCCAATAAGTTATTGAAGAAACTGAGAATGTAAATGAGGCTGACATGATTTGAGTCACAGACATTTCCAGCTTGTAAATGTCAAGACTCGGGAGAAATGAGTCCCCATTGACATGTAACCCCCGTTGAGAGCGAGGACATGTATC
This sequence comes from Ostrea denselamellosa, assembly GCA_024699665.1. Classification (NCBI taxonomy): domain Eukaryota; kingdom Metazoa; phylum Mollusca; class Bivalvia; order Ostreida; family Ostreidae; genus Ostrea; species Ostrea denselamellosa. The sequence continues at coordinate 2,586,902 of JAMZEH010000050.1, read as the reverse complement.
ACAATCCTCTGTACTTGAGGGCGAGACATGTTGTTTTAGTCAGCAACACAAGCTGTGTACCCCTTCAAATGAAAATGACACCACAAATCACATACATGTAATTACAAGAGGCCCGCAGACTCTAACAGTCACCTGAGTACTATAGCCCATACAGAGACCATGCATTTAGTTTTTCCTCACACATATCCCAGAGTACAGAAGATGATTTTATAACATTTAATACAATTTTTCTGAAGAGCCATATTGCCCCAACCCTAGGGCATAAACCTCTAACCTAGGTGCCAAGGTAGACATTTTCAGTGACATCATATCCATGCATGTAGGTTTTCTTACACATGTCCGAGAGGAGAGAATATTTTCCAAGATTAAATATATAGATATCTTAACTATATAACCATACTGGCCCTACTTAGAGACTGAACCCCTCACAAAGGGGCCAGAAATTTCACAATTTTGGTAAAGGGCTTCAGGAACATCATAACCATGGTTTTCTCTCACATACAGTGATTGGGAAGTCCATGTGCCCTGTGCTATAGTCCCATTCAGATGAAATTTGGTGCATTAGATTATCTAGTTCATTCACCAAAGTCGACTGTAAGTTGTAACTTATGTTTTCTCTCAAGAAGTGAATGGACAATGAGTTGCTGTTTTTTGTGCTTTCATTTTTAATTCTGATGTATTTTGATACACCGATTCTCATTGGTTGATGCAATACAAATCAAAATAGATAACCAATAAACTGTTTCCTCTTACACACCATGTGCTTTTCTTCAGTAGGACGTTTACTGTGGCATGTCAGGAAATGCCCAGGTGAGTGACTCAGGTGACCCAGATCAGTATTCACCCCCCCCCCCCCATTATATGTTAGACATCATGGTAACATCTATCTGATGCCTATCATTTTCTATTTCATTACACACTCTGCTGCACTGGAAATGTATATTAAAATTATTCCATACATTTATAACACATGTAATCCCTCATTAAACGTTAACATCACTTCAAATATTGGGCATGTCAATCTTTTAATAAATTTGACCAGTACTTTCGTACGAAACTGTCCCCTGCTACCTTGAAACTGTTAATGCAGGTTTTCATCTTAATTTCTTCAGCAACTGACCACTTGCCCTAGTTTTGTAAGCACTCAGCTACACTTGACATGTATCCTAAAATTCTTTCACAAATTTTAATGCATGTAATATTACTTTAAATATGGCGTATTTCCATTTTTTAAGAAAGTTCACTGAGCCTACAATGCAAAACTGTCCCCTGCTACTTTTAAAAATGCAAATACCTATTCTCATGGACTTTAACTCCCATTTTTCAGAAATCAGACTTTTTCTGAGTGAAACTATACCAATTTTTCATGTCAACTCGAATGCCTTATAGGTGTTTGCAATAAAACTGTTAAAACCCTACATTTCTATGTTCTATGTTGTCATACTAGAGTGATGAGTGTGTTTGAGTAAGATCTCTGTGCCTAACAAATAACATTACATATAAAGTGTAGCCATGGCATAAGTGACCTAATATGTGGTGTTGTATGCTGTACATGTAACCATGACAACCTGTGTAGAAGAAGATGAACTAGAGACAAATGAAAGGACAGGACCACTCTTAAAATCAGGAAAATTCTCTATTTTACTGTCTGCTTGTTAAAACACAGTACATGTATCGACCTGAAATATGGTCTGGTTAAGTAACAACTCCACAGCAAGACTTTCAACCCAGGGTCTCTGCCTACATTCTGTTCTTTACCCTCGTAACAGTGAATTAAACGATACATGCACTACGCCTACAGCTTGTTGACAGCACCTACCCACGAATGAGAAAATCATGCTATCTGTGTTTTTCTGTATATATATTTAATGACATATTGTACACCTGTATATATCTAATGACATAATGTACACCTGTATATATCTAATGACATATTGTACACCTGTATATATCTAATGACATAGTGTACACCTGTATATATCTAATGACATACTGTACACCTGTATATATCTAATGACATAGTGTACATCTGTATATATCTAATGACATAGTGTACACCTGTATATATCTAATGACATAGTGTACACCTGTATATATCTAATGACATATTGTACACCTGTATATATCTAATGACATATTGTACACCTGTATATATCTAATGACATATTGTACATCTGTATATATCTAATGACATATTGTACATCTGTATATATCTAATGACATATTGTACATCTGTATATATCTAATGACATAGTGTACACCTGTATATATCTAATGACATATTGTACATCTGTATATATCTAATGACATATTGTACACCTGTATATATCTAATGACATATTGTACATCTGTATATATCTAATGACATATTGTACACCTGTATATATCTAATGACATATTGTACATCTGTATATATCTAATGACATATTGTACACCTGTATATATCTAATGACATATTGTACATCTGTATATATCTAATGACATATTGTACATCTGTATATATCTAATGGCATAATGTACACCTGTGGATTTTACGATGTTGATTAATATTATGAATTCTTTTTGAAACTTTGAACCCCTTTAGATACCCCATGCCCCATCCTTGCCCCAGGACACAGTCATGGTGTAAATCCTGGCGGATCTAGATCTAGGGGTTTCAATACTCCTTCGGTTGTGTGTAGGTCATTTTTGTAATCTTTTGGTCTTTACCCCATCCCTTCTGGATGGAAAAAGTAGAAAAATGGGTCTCAGCCCCCTCTGAAAATTGTCTGGATCCGCCACTATTGTACAAACAAACTTGAATCCTACCACTATACTGAATGCAAAATTAATTATTTCATTTATCCAACTCAGATTATGTAAATAACCAGACAATTCAGTAATGCCTAATAGTACTGTACCTGACAGTTATTTTTGCTAAGTAACAGCAAATATACCTAAAATAAACTTTCTTTCAGATTCAGCATCCATTTTCATTTCACAGCAAGCGTCTTCTGCTTCCTAAAGACAGACAACTCTTGTACATTTTTTAGGGTAGGAAATGAACACAGGAGGAGTTGTATTTCTTGATAGCATGTATAAATGAGTGGCGGATCCAGAAAATTCTCAAAAGGGTGATGCGGCCAAGGGGGGGGGGGGGGGGGGGGGGGGGGGGAAGAAGACCGCAAAAATAGCAATTAGGCTAAAATAGCAACTAGGCTATTTTTTGGTTGAAAATAATTAAACAAAGGGGGGGGGGGGGGATCACAATCCCCGTAACCCATCCACTAAATCCCGTCATGGTAAATTAATTATCTTTAGTTGTGAGTCTGATTTTGAACAATGTTTTCTCGCAATGTTCAGATCTATACAAAATAAACTACAGGAAGCTAAGCAGAATATTTTATATCAAACCGCTGAACATAGGCGCCCCAAATTTAATTTTATACATGATGGCTGATCTGCAAAACTCTGTCTCTCTATGCTACAAAATCAAATAGGTACAGTTACATTAGGAGTGTCTATAATGCCGCTGAGACTTGTTTATTTCACGCCTTCGCCATCAAATGCCGATGTACAGTGGCGGATCCAGGATTTAATTAGGAAGAGGGTCTCGGGTTTATAGTCATCCTCTTTATCAGATAGATTCAATAAGAAGAAATTTACGAATCAGCCCATCAATGATAGTTTCAACAATTCTACATTATTTGCAGAGAGAGAGAGAGAGAGAGAGAGAGAGAGAGAGAGAGAGAGAGCAATAAAATATTACTATTTCAACATCTTTTCCAATAAAAAATGATGTATGAAGCTATTTCCTCATGAATGTGAACAATGTGCGCATGGATAATCGGCTGGTAAAACATTCCGACAGAAATTAAAGTAAAATAAATCTCATTTTAATAATAGATGAGGGTAACATTTCAAGACAGCATATGCACACTTTTCATCAAGCACCTACGCGCTTCCTGAAGTATGCTGGCTAAAAGTGCCACAGTCCATGCCCTTGGGCGTATATTTTTCAAAACTGAAATTTATTCTTACATGACACCTCGTGATACTCGTGCAGTATTTAAGACTCCGGCGAAGATACAATCACCACTGAAGTGTACAATAATGTTCCGTGTAGAAATGAACACGAGAAGATTATTTATCAAGAATTTGAATTTTTATTTTTTTATTTTTTTTTTTTTTTGTCCCCCACGAGTTAAATCTTTTATCAAATATTATATTTAATCAAAGACTGGGTTTTTGTTGAGATTTATGCAAGTATATTCGAAATATTCGATACAAGGACGTCTCCATATGAGTGAAAAATTCTCGAGCGGGACGTAAAACAATATATAATCAATCGATACAAGGAATTGTATGTACACAGACTTGTCTAAATATTCCTTGTTTTACACGGTCACTTTTAAGTATTTAT
>JAMZEH010000050.1:2470000-2577500 GCA_024699665.1 Ostrea denselamellosa | reverse complement strand
TCATGAAGCTCCTCAACCTCCAGAGTGAACGACTGACATCAAAATAAACCAAGTCAGGGTACAAACCACGGGACATAGCAGTGACACGGGACGGAGATCTTGTTTATACTGACTATAGAAATAACACTGTAAACATAGTGAAGAATAAACAGACACAGACTGTGATCACACTACAGGGGTGGAGACCTCTCCGTGTCTGCTGTACCGCCTCTGGTGATCTCCTGGTTACCATGATCAGTGATGATGACAAACAATCCAAAATTGTGCGTTACTCTGCCTCCGCAGAGACACAAAGCATTCAATTTGAGGATCAGCGTCGTCCTCTCTATTCATCTGGTTATGATAAATACATCAGTGAGAACAGGAACCTGGATATCTGTGTGGCTGACTGTAGAGTTAGTGCAGTAGTGGTGGTCAATCCGTCAGGAAAACTCCGATTTAGATACACGGGTCATCCCTCTAATACCAAGTCATCATTTTATCCATACGGCATCACTACAGACAGCCAGAGTCACATCCTGACAGCAGACTGTGACAATGACCGTATCCACATTCTAGATCAGGACGGACAGTTCCCCCGTTACATTGATGATTTACGTCGTCCATTGGGTTTATGTGTGGACATCAGAGACAACCTCTTTGTGGCTAAGTGTGACACTGCTAAAGTGAAAAAAAATCCAATATCTATAAAGACAGTGTTAATTACACCTCTACACAGTGTGAATTAAATATGTAAACACAATGTTAATTACATATCTAAACACAGTTTTAATTACATACCTAAACACAATGTTAATTGCATATCTAAAGATAGTGCTATTTACAGCAGTCTGTTAATTACATCTGCCTGTTAATTAAATCTGCATGTTAATTGCATCTGCTTGTTAATTACAGCGATCAATCTCATTAATCTTATAGGGAATACAAAACACAGAGATGGTCAAACACGGATCCCTGGATATACCAGAGGTGGGATCAGGTGCCTACGAGGAGTAAGCAATACCTGTCGTGAAACCTAAATCTTGATTAAGTATTTCTCGATATGTTTCACATTTTCGACAACAAACAGCAGAGAACACACACACAAACATACACACAAAAACCCATTTGGGTTATCAAATATAAATATATACGGAAAACATTAGTGAAATTATATTTGCCATTTAATAGGCATGTAACAGAAATAACTGGCAGCATATAAATTAAGTATAGAAGTACCATTTAGGTCCAGTGGGATTGGAAAAAAAACGTATCCCCTGGAGACAACAAACCATACAAAATTATTCCAAATGAGACAATGCACTAAGGCGCTTAGCCCTTCCGCCACGCACTAAATGGGGGAGTAATTTTGCAGCCCAAGTTCTGTATACACAAAAGGAATGAACTTACTTACTAAAAGCACAGATGGTGTTAAATGGGAACACATCGTACCAATTTCAACAAGAATCATTATAGTGAAATAAATCAAAATAAATGCGCAATTAGATTATGTACAATGTGATACTGATCTCACCCATTTAAAAACAAATTTAATGTTTCCGGAAACGTCTAACGCAAGACGTGCTCTTGAAAGGTAAACGGATTTACTATAGTAAATAATGATTTATCATATTAATGTATAACTTCAGGTTAAAATTTAAAAGTGTTTGATTGGAAAAAGAAAATTCATCCAAGTAATTGTCACTGTAAACACTTTGCAAGTAATTGTCACTTTAAACACTGTACAGATAATTGTCGCTGTAAACACTGTACAAATAATTGTCGCTGTAAACACTGTACAAGTAATTGTCGCTGTAAACACTGTACAAGTAATTGTCGCTGTAAACAATGTACAGGTAATTGTCACTGTAAACACTGTACAGGTAATTGTCACTGTAAACACTGTACAGGTAATTGTCACTGTAAACACTGTACAAGTAATTGTCACTGTAAACACTGTACAGGTAATTGTCACTGTAAACACTGTACAGGTAATTGTCACTGTAAACAATGTACAAGTAATTGTCACTGTAAACACTGTACAGGTAATTGTCACTGTAAACAATGTACAAGTAATTGTCGCTGTAAACACTGTACAAGTAATTGTCGCTGTGAACACTGTACAGGTAATTATCACTGTAAACACTGTACAGGTAATTGTCACTGTAAACACTGTACAAGTAATTATCGCTGTAAACAATGTACAAGTAATTGTCACTGTAAACACTGTACAGGTAATTGTCACTGTAAACAATGTACAAGTAATTGTCACTGTAAACACTGTACAGGTAATTGTCGCTGTAAACACTGTACAGGTAATTGTCACTGTAAACACTGTACAAGTAATTGTCACTGTAAACACTGTACAAGTAATTATCGCTGTAAACACTGTACAAGTAATTTGTCGCTGTAAACACCGTGCAAGTAATTGAGTTGAAATCATCAATGATCATGTTTTGTTATACGTAAACTACATTTTGTATATCATTGTAATCAATGACGTTGATAGGACCTTCAAGAAGTATAGACACTAATTAAGGCGAGGGGTCTGTGGGTCGCCCAAGGCCCCTGCGGGTCCAGGACAGCGCCCATGTGGGGGCTTCAGGACGGAAAACAGATTTCGTGTTTTTGAGATCACTTGACAACAAATTCTAGGCAAATGTAATACACACAATTTTTGTTGTAAAACTTATGTGTAGGCACGTGCCTTAAGTGCCTAATGTCAGCTACACCTTAGTAATGCATAAAACTCGAGACATCCCGGCGTTTGATCCACTCCTCGTCACACAAAATCCTGAATCCACTCCTGTTGTATATAACGTGACAATTTCATCTCGTGACCTAAACTCTATCAGACACCCTCAGATTTAAATGGCATGGGGGTTAAGTTTAGCAGGTGTTATCAGAACGGTACTGGTAAGGACATTTTTACTACATGTATATATAGACGGGTAGATGTATGTAGGAGGGGGGATATATATAGGAGGGGGAGATGTATATAGAAGGGGGAGATGTATGAAGGCTGTGTATTCTCATTACTGATTGTTTGTATTTGTTCTCTATTTTTAGCCTATCAATGAACAGTTATACATCTTGACATGTCCGATACCTGCAATATCCATGCTTTTATTAATCGTTTTAATCTGTAGCGCTGCCTCGCCGTGCATGTAATTTACATAATTACACATGAACAAGTAAAAAGATTTAAAGAACACCGATTAATCTCATAAATCCCATAAAGGATACACATGACGAGAAGGGCAAATACGAACCCCTGGACATAACAGAGGTAGAATCAGATGCCTTGTTGGAATAAGCATTCACCATTGACCGGTCACACATTCAGTGAGCCCTGTATCTTGATCAGGTAAACGGAGTAATCCGTAATCAAAATTAGTATCGTCATCTTCTGATATTTATGTAGCAATATTCCAGTATCACCTGCATGTGGTGTTTAATGTCTCTAAACTGATTCAATGCGCAAGGGCTTGTTCTGCGTATGATCAGTCTTTAAATAAGTTAATGTTACAGGGGTTTGAACAGTCTTATTTAAACCGACCTTCTCTTAGTTTCTTGATTTTGTATTTTTATGGGAAAATACTAGTTTTCTACACTTGTTTATGCAAGTAAATGTATATGAGATATCACATTGATATGGAATATTTTATATAACCCGTGGACTGTTGTTCCTTTTTATCAGGTCAGTGATAAGGCCTATACATCTGATGGTGCAATTATGAGAACAGATTAAGATAAAGAGGCACTACAGCTCATTTTCCACATTTTAATCGAGTGTTTTTTAAAACGTATCGATAAAATAATAAAAATCATAGCAATACTGACGATTTTGAACATTAGAAATGCACTAGTATGCTCTCAACTGCGCTTTAAAGATCATCCGGAATTCAATGGTTTCTTTCTGACTCGGACATTTCACATCACGTGATTCAGTATGACAACACACGTATTATGTAAAAAACGTATTTAAATATCCCTTAAATGGGTCCACACTCGCTTCTCGAGTATGGAATTATTTCCTGCTTCTTATAATTAAGTAATTATAAATCATTATTATAACAGAATACCTTTCATGTCCCTATTAACCAATTAAAAGAAAACACACACACACACACACACACACACACACACACACACACACACACACACACACACACACAAAGCGCCACGTGTTTTGATAAAAATAGCACTTTTAAAGCCCTGCGTGTGTATATCGTACCTAGAGGGTCACAGTAATATCCCCATGTAAATTCTAGTTTGCGTATGAGTTCTATCTCGTTTTATTTTAACCCTTTTCTCTAATAATCCGTCACAATTCTGGGTTTAGCCATTGTACGCTTACTCTCACTGGATTCTTTACCCTCCGTGCGCATTCGTCCGAAGACCGAAAGAGGAAGTCTCAATGTTTTTAAAAAAGGTCTTCAAAAACTACTAAGTTTTGCATTTAAACGAGAATTTTCAATTTTCAAAATGTGTTATATTTGCAATGTTTATATATTCAGCTATGCAACAAAATTAGAGAAAGGACTGTGAAAATTGTCATTTTACGTTTTTAAGCAAAATGAGCTGTAGTGACTCTTTAATTAATTGCTTTTTTTCTGATATAGATAAATGTCTCATTTCAGTTATTCCTTAAAAACACAATGGCAACTGGTCAAGAGCAGGATGTGATACGATGCCAATTTTGTCCGAATCCGGTAGTGTTCCACTGCAATCTCTGTATCACAGGTCTGTGCGGGAACTGTGTTCTCAAACATATGACAGACAAAACTACAAAACATGAAGTGGTTGAGTTTAAGAATAAGAAGGAAAATCTCGTTTATCCCGAGTGTGAATCTCACGAGAGCAAATGCGAGACTTACTGTCGTGGCTGTAAGGTTCCCGTATGTATCAAATGCGTCATAAGTCAGCATAAAGATCATGACGTCACAGAGATAGAAGAAATCGCTCAAAACCACAGAGAACTTATTGAGTGCAGTACACAGAAACTGTTGAAAAAAATTGAAAATTTTCAACAGCGTCAAGAGAAAATCTCGAGAAGCGAGGAAGCATTTGAGAAGGTCGTTGCTGATATAGCTCAGAGAGAAAAAGAAATACATGAAATGATTGACAACGTGGCTGAAAAGATGAGAAAAGAAATTTCTGAAAAGAAAGAGGAAAACAAAGCGGTGAACACTGAAAACGAGTCTAAAGTGTCCGATGTCGAGTGTAAACTACAACGAGCTATAGAGAATAACAGAGAACTTCTGAAGTCCAGAAATATCATGGATTTCGTCAACTATCGTGATACTAATGAAGATTTAACAAAATTCCTATACCTAGCCGAAAAAATCTATACCCACTCATGCTATGCAGCGAAATTCAAGAGCCTCAGATTCTTTCTCTGTTTGGGATTTTAGTTTTTGAAGAGGACAAAAAGGTCCGAAGAGAAGTATTTCACTTAACAGAAAAACCAGAAGTCCTTGCTACCGTTGAAGGTCATCACAGCAAACTTAGACAGATATTGTGTGCTGGGAATGATACAATATGGACGAGCGGTAGCAAAACCACGATAACGCAGATAGATAAGTTTGGGGGCATTTTAATGAATGTAAAAACGAATGGCAGTCCGACGTCTTTATCAATTGATAATCAGGAGTGCTTAGTGTTTTCAACAACAGATGATACCAAAGTCAGAGTGTACACAGACGGAAGTGTACAAACATATTTGAATACCACGAACTGGCGTCCAAGAGGCATCTGTCACACAAGGAATGAAGACATGCTAGTGAGTTTGCGCTCTAAAGATAAAAAGCAGAGTAAAGTGGTGCGGTACACGGGCAACACGGAGACTCAGACGATCCAGTATGACGACCAGGATCAGCCATTGTTTTCTACTGAATCCCAGTCTGCACTTCTCCTGACTGAGAATGGGAATGGAGATATCTGTGTGGCTGACTATGGCGGGAAGGAAGTGGTGGTGGTGAAAGCGTCTGGAGGACTGAGATTTAAGTATCGGGGGAACCTCTCTAAAGAATCCAAGTACACAGAATTTAAACCATTCTTCATCGCTGCTAATGTCTACCACCACATACTGATAAATGACAACATATATAGCATGGTTCATATTGTAAACAGTGATGGTAACTTTATCCGGTATATAGAATATCCGTGTAATGGAGGACTGAGTATTGATGCTGACCACAATCTCGTCTGTGGAGATGAAACGTCTGGAAAAATGAGAATCATCAAATACTTACAGTGACAACCGTTATTTCCAATCAACCATGACCGCACTAACTTGTGCATGAGTTGCATACATTTGAGTTTGTATCAATGTTTGATTTAATCTGTTGGATCTGACGGTTAAAAAAAAACTTAACGCAGTGGCTCAATATTCTGAGGATTTATTCAATGGTTCGTTAAAACAACTCGTATGAAGCATGATTTCATACGCCAAAGAGTGATACAAGCTCTTAATTATTTTATTTGAATTTTTGGTGATATTTTCCGAAATGATAAAGTGTTTTGTTCGCAAGTAAGAAATCTTAAAATCTAATATTTCGTTTTTATTTGATGTATGATATAAATATCTAATTAAACCTGCGAAGAAAATTCAAGTCAATATTCAAAGTTTTAAAATAAGAAAATATATATGAAAATTAAAAAGGTTTTTGTTTAGGTTTTTCAAATCTACGACTAAAACTTGTACAAATAAAGAAATGAATAAAATAAAATAAAAAAGCAAGTCATTTTGAAAGAAATTAAACTGAAATGATTTAATTCAATAAATAACGCTAATCTTTGAATTTAACCACAGAAAAAAAAGTATCGATCCCGATCAAAATTCTCACATTGTTGTCAAATTTTATGCTTTTGTCATCAAGAAAATAGTATCCTTTATTGACTTATTTAACTTGTAACTCATTTTACCCTTAGGCGGCGTAGTATTCCAATCTAATGTTTAGCTCACCTGTGCTGAAAGCTCAATCCTGTCGTTTCTCTGTCCGTCCGTCTGTTTGTAATTAACGTTTCACATTTCTATCTTCTCAAGCACCACCAGGCCAGACAAGTGTCAATTTACGTAGAAACTTCCAGACATAGTGCAAATTCACGTTTGTTAATATTTAAGCTCCGATTTTACATCCAGATTTTTTTTTAAATATTTAAAAATCTTCTCAAAATCCCACTGGGTCAGAAAAATGGAAATTTACACGAAATCTTCCTGAAATGGAGTATATTCAAGTTTGTTAAAATCGTGGCCCTCGTGGGGGGGGGTTTGGGAGGGGGGGGGGGGGAGGGTAAGGTAAGGCCACAGCAGGGGTCAAAGTTTGCATGCTAGTATATAGTAAAATGTTTAAAAATCTCCTTTACCAAAACTACTTCGAGAGAAAGGTTGACATTTGGAGCTTACTCCCACTTCTGGTATATCCAGGGGTCCGTGTTTGCCCATCTCTCTGATTTGTATTTTCTATAGGATTTATGAGTACTGCTCGTTATCTTAGCCTTTTTACCTAGATTGCGGAAAAAGTTGATCATACATGTATATTGAAAATACGTTGCATTTCATTAAAATAAATTCTTCATTTCAGGACAACCCAATCATTGTTTTGTCTGAATAAATATTAGTCTGGACATAAGTATATGCTTTTGTTTAACATTTTCTTTGAAATTAATTTTGAGCTGATCCAATAATATAAACATATAATGTCTTATTCACTATTAATTGCCACATATGCTTAAGGGATGGCGTTATTATTCGGAACAACTCTAGATCTTTCGATCAATGGATCTATTGTGACAAAGAAACTTACATTCAAGTATAGAATAAAAGCAAATTTTGTTTTGGAATACGAATGGAATATTAAGTCATTGTAGCAATATCTCTTAACAGCTTTGTTAATCACTGTAATAATGAAAATGAAGAACGTTTCTCAGACATTGAAAAAAGAGAAACATTCAGATATCACTATATGAAGAGAAACACTCAGATATTACTAACTGAAGATAAACACTCAGGCATCACTAAATGAAGATAAACACTCAGATATCACTACAAAAAACACTCAGATATCACTATATGAAGAGAAATACTCGGATATCACTAAATGAAGAGAAAGACTTAGATATCACAAAAATGAAGACAAACACTCAGATATCACTTAATGAAGAGAAAGACTTAGATATCACAAAAATGAAGACGAACATTCAGATATCACTACATGAAGAGAGGCACTCAGATATCACAACGTGAAGAGAAACACTCAGACATCACTACATGAAGAGAACCACTCAGATATCACTACGTGAAGAGAAACACTCAGATATCACTACATGAAGAGAAACACTCAGATATCACTACATGAAGAGAGACACTCAGATATCACTACGTGAAGAGAAACACTCAGATATCACTACATGAAGAGAGACACTCAGATATCACTACATGAAGAGAGACACTCAGATATCACTACATGAAGAGAGACTCTCAGATATCACTACATGAAGAGAAACACTCAGATATCACCACATGAAGAGAAACACTCAGATATCACTACATGAAGAGAGACACTCAGATATCACTACATGAAGAGAGACACTCAGATATCACTACATGAAGAGAAACACTCAGATATCACTACATGAAGAGAGACACTCAGATATCACTACGTGAAGAGAAACACTCAGATATCACTACATGAAGAGAGACACTCAGATATCACTACGTGAAGAGAAACACTCAGATATCACTACATGAAGAGAGGCACTCAGATATCATTACGTGAAGAGAAACACTCTGATATCACTACATGAAGAGAAACACTCAGATATCATTACATGAAGAGAGACACTCAGATATCACTACATGAAGAGAAACACTCAGATATCACTACATGAAGAGAAACACTCAGATATCACTACGTGAAGAGAAACACTCAGATATCACTACATGAAGAGAAACACTCAGATATCACTACATGAAGAGAAACACTCAGATATCACTACATGAAGAGAAACACTCAGATATCACTACATGAAGAAAGACACTCTGATATCACTACGTGAAGAGAAACACTCAGATATCACTACATGAAGAGAAACACTCAGATATCACTACATGAAGAGAGACACTCAGATATCACTACATGAAGAGAGACTCTCAGATATCACTACATGAAGAGAAACACTCAGATATCACTACATGAAGAGAGACACTCAGATATCACTACATGAAGAAAGACACTCTGATATCACTACGTGAAGAGAAACACTCAGATATCACTACATGAAGAGACACACTCTAATATCACTACATGAAGAGAGACACTCAGATATCACTACATGAAGAGAGACACTCAGATATCACTACGTGAAGAGAAACACTCAGATATCACTACGTGAAGAGAGACACTCAGATATCACTACGTGAAGAGAAACACTCAGATATCACTACATGAAGAGAAACACTCAGATATCACTACATGAAGAGATACACTCAGATATCACTACGTGAAGAGAAACACTCAGATATCATTACATGAAGAGAGACACTCAGATATCACTACATGAAGAGAGACACTCAGATATCACTATATGAAGAGAGACACTCAGATATCACTACATGACGAGAAACACTCAGATATCACTACATGAAGAGAGACACTCAGATATCACTACGTGAAGAGAAACACTCAGATATCACTACATGAAGAGAGACACTCAGATATCACTACATGAAGAAAAACATTCAGATATCACTACATGAGGAGAGACACTCAGATATCACTACATGAAGAGAGACACTCAGATATCACTACATGAAGAGAGACACTCAGATATCACTAAATGAAGAGAAGAAGATCAGATATCACGAAATGACTGTCAGCAGGCTTCCATCACTTCAGGAAAAAAACCCATCGTTTCCATTGATTTTTCAAAATACTTTTTTTTAAAGATTCGCTAAATTATTGAAAGATACTTTGTTTTTCCAATTTTTGGGGGTGGGGGTGTGAATAGCACACATGCATATCTAAGACGTTGATGAACTTGTAGATGTTTTTTATGACTGATAAATTATGTATTTGTGTGCATACAATTTGTCAAATTGATCAAACTTCTGAAAATCCTTAATAAGATAGCATAGTCTGTGAAAACTCAATTCAATTAATTAATTACGTTTTGGTTTGATATGGAAACAAGTTACAAATTCATGAGTGTTGTATGTGAATAACTATGAAGTCCCTAAGTACAAAATATACTCTGCAAAAAAAGAAACGCATAGCCCTTTTGAAATTTTAAAAATGCAAATTATGTATTTTACCAGGTAAACTGAAATGGTCAATTGAGTAATTGATTTTTTACAGGTAAGTATGAAACTTTAAAGGTCTGTTCATTTGATTTGGCTCTCTGCCAAATTAGCTCGGCGACTCTCTAAAATTGCACATCACCTCTATCGCCATGGAATTTGGCTTACGTTTTTCACGAGAACTTTGTGCTTAATTCAACCACTACATTAAAGCGTATAAAAGGACGAAGTTTGAAGCTTGAATTCATCATAACGTTAAAATGCTGCCATGCCAAGGTTGGACCCTGCTACTCGAAATATCGTCATTGGCCGTCTCCAGGCCGGAGTATCCCAAAGTGAGATTGCACGAACTGAAAACGTAAATCAGAGCACAATTTCTCGGCTGTGGAACAGATTCCAGCAGACTGGCTCTACTAATGACCGATCGAGGAGTGGGCGACCTCGCATTACGACTCCTGGACAAGATCGCTACATCCGGGTCTTTCATCTACGGAATCGAACCGTTGCTGCAACAGCTACTGCAGTCGGAATACCTGGATTGAGAAGAATCAGCTCGCAGACAGTCCGCAACCGACTTCGACAATATGGCATTAGACCCAGAAGACCGTATTTTGGGGCAGTTTTGACACCGTTACACAGACGAGAAAGAGTCCGATGGTGCAACAGATTGAGGGGCTGGACATTCCGCAACTGTCGTAGAATCTGGTTCAGCGATGAGTCCCGTTTTCTGCTACAGAAACGTGATGGAAGAATCCGTGTATACCGGCGCAGGAATGAACGTTCCTCTTCCTCGTGTGTCCAAGAAGTGGATAGCTTCGGTGGAGGTAGCGTCATGATGTGGGCGGCGATCTCTAATGACCGTAAAACAGAACTGGTACATGTCCCGGGCAATTTAACGGCTCAAAGGTACAGAGACGAAATTATCCAACCTCACCTTATGCGCGTAAATGACCGACAGAGGGAGTTATTCCAACATGACAATGCTAGGCCTCACACAGCCCGCTTAACAATTGACTACCTTCAGCAGAACAACATTAATGTGCTACCATGGCCTTCCAAATCACCGGATTTGAATCCGATTGAACACTTATGGGACCAACTGGATAAACGTGTGCGCCTGCGCCAACCTCCGCCTCAGACCCTCGATCAGCTCCGTCAAATGTTACAACAGGAATGGCGAACAATTCCACGCAATAACGTAAGAACATTGATTGACTCTATGCCAAGGAGATGCAGAACTGTGTTGGCAGCTCGAGGTGGTCATACACGGTGCTAACTTAAACGTGACAGGAAGTGTTCTTAACTGTGATGATCTGACTTTTTTTTCACCAATATCTAAGGTTTGGACTGTAATTTTTTTCAATTGAAACAATTCTAGTGAATATCTACATTTTTTATTGTAAAATCATAATCCAAAATACATCTACTAAAATCTTAAAAAATCCATTATGCGTTTCTTTTTTTGCAGAGTATATATTTATTTGGGTACAATCGGTAAGGAACTAATACACCACTGAAAATGTCTCAGTTAAGAATAAATAAATATTTAATCAAAAAAAGTCCAGTGTAAGAAAGTCAGTAAAATCCTGTGAATTCCTAGAGATCCTGTGAATTCCTAGAGATCCTGTGAATTCCTAGAGATCCTGTGAATTCCTAGAGATCCTGTGAACTCCTAGAAATCCTGTGAACTCCTAGAGACCCTGTGAACTCCTAGAAATCCTGTGAACTCCTAGAGACCCTGTGAACTCCTAGAAATCCTGTGAACTCCTAGAGACCGTGTGATTTACTTCACCGATGACCGTTATTCGAACTGGCACCAACTATTTTTGAACTTTGACCTCCCAAATGCGTCACTGAAAATTAAAATTGTTGTTTTTTGTTTTGGTTTTTGTTGGTTTTTTTCCCTTGGTTTTATAATTATTATTATTATTATTATTTGTTTTTGTTTTTGTTTTGTTTTTTATTTTTTTATTTTTTGGTGTGTTTTTTTTATTTTGGTTTTGTTTTTTCGCTTTTTTTTTTGGTTTGTTTGTTTATATAACTAAGAAACAGGAAATATTGAATACTAATAAATATTGTCTTATACATGAATCATCACTCAGCAAGTTTTATTTTGAGCGCTTTCTCATATTTTGTTAGTTTCTGTTGCCATTTAATTCTGATTCTATTTTGTTTATTTTACACGTGTACAGATGTTGTAAATCGGCGTTGTTTATTGTACACGTGTAGTAAATCGGCGTTGTTTATTGTACACATGTAGTAAATCGGCGTTGTTTGTTTTTGGTAAAATAATAGTATGTCACTTATAAATACAGTGTACAAAAGAAAAGTTACGTAAAGATATATAGTATCTGACGTATAATCCCGAGGGGATCCAAGTTAGAATAGATCCTCAATACCACTTGCGACTAAATGGGTCTGTCCTTCAGATGAGACCACAAAAAAAAACCGAGGCCACGTGTCACAGCAGGTGTGGCACAATAAAAATTCCTCCTTGCTCAATGGCTGTAAGCGCCACACATATGCCTACATGTTGCATCCCTTCAGCGACAATGGTGACGTATCTATATGAGCGAAACATTCTCGAGCGGGACGATTCTAAATAATATACAAGCAACCCCACCTCCACCCCCCCCCCCCCCCCCCCATAAAAAATTCTCACGAATGCAAACATTCACGTTCATGAGTTGAAGGGAGGGTAACAAGAAGACACGTAGAGCGTGTCCACCGTTTGTTTATCTATTTCTGTTCAAAACCTAAAGGAGGATTATTTCTACACAACCACTGAATAGAAAATACTTCCTTATGAAACAGTTTCGAAAAATGAACTCCTTAGCCACGGATACTTTCCTCCGCGGATAATGGCATACGAATTAGAAGAACCGGTATAGAAGGGGTCCATGATTATTACGAGCGTAATAAAAACTATTTTTCTGCTACACAACTGCATTAAAAATCGCAGTACTACTGTCCGTTGTCCGTCCGTCTGTAGTGCTGTATGTAGTACTGTCCGTCAGTACTGCTGTCCGTTGTCCGTCCGTCTGTACTGCTGTCTGTTGTCCGTCCGCCTGTAGTGCTGTCCGTTGTCCGCCCGTCTGTCCGTCCGTCTGTACTACTGTCTGTTGTCCGTCCGTCTGTACTGCTGTCTGTTGTCCGTCCGTCTGTACTGCTGTCTGTTGTCCGTCCGTCTGTACTGCTGTCTGTTGTCCGTCCGTCTGTACTGCTGTCTGTTGTCCGTCCGTCTGTACTGCTGTCTGTTGTCCGTCCGTCTGTAGTAGTAGTAATACGGTACTGGGCAGTCACTTACAGTCAATGACGTCACACCCGAAAATAGGTCACGAGGTCAGACGTCATACCCAGGTCAAGAAAGAGGTCACAGTCAGAGGTCACAGTCAATAAATCACAAGTCAATAAACGTCACACCCGAAAATAGGTCACGAGGTCACAGTCACTGTTCAGGTCAAGAAAGAGGTCACAGTCAATAAGTCACAACGTGATCAACATGGTCACGTTTTTTTTTCAACCAGGTCAGAAAAGAGATAACTTTTTATTATACACGTGAGTGACAGTCACAACGTGATCAACATATCACGTGTTTTTTAAGCCTTTTTCATACCAATCAACATGTATAAAAAGATCCAAACGCATCAGCAAAGAAAACATAACCACTTTATGAATCCATACCTCCAGTGATGAAAACCAATACTCAAAAGACTATCAAGTAAGTTATCATGTTTAAAAAAAAAAACGACTAGTAAATGAAAACATTTAAATTTTATTTTTTTTTACAACATACTTTATAAAAAACAAAAAACAAAAAATAACAAAAAAAAAAAACAAAAAAAAAAAACAAAAAAAACTCATCGAACACCAAAAAGTATATACACAAGAACATCCCTTCACCATTTTTATCCAACATAATACATTCAATAATAACAGTCTTCTGATTACACCTGTACAATTTCTATTATTATTTTTTATTTCTTTAACTACAAAGCCTATGAGTACGGTAATAATCATTAATTTTCAAACCAAAAAAAAAAAATCAATATTATACACACACACACACACACACACACACACACACACACACACACACACACACACACACACACACACACCTACATTTTTTTCAAATAATCCTTTATGTATGTCACTAACGTGGAGGTTTGTAATAAATCTATACTCATGCCCTCAACAAGATCGTTGAGGGCTTTTAATTCTTCCGTGAGAATGTAATTCCCAGACTCTTCCCCATCATTAACACAATCACTTGATACCCCCATAAACACGTCCTCCAACGGTGCCGAATATTGTGGTCCATTAATCGGACACACCGAACTTAACGACGGTTCCAGATCCACATATTGCGATACTGTGGCGGAGTGGGTGGGTGAAGACAGGGTGTCAGGTGGAGAGAGTGATCCTAAGCATAGGGGTGGTGACATGGGTCTCCCTGTTGTTAGGGAGACTTTACTCTGAGTCGTAGTGGAGTTCACGGATGATACCGGTCCAAGGACGATCCGTCTTGGACTACAGTTTGATGTCATTGACGAAGGTGTGGTCATCCTTTTCTCCAACTTTTTCATTTTTCCTGGATTAAGACCCCTGTACAACAACAACCAAAAAAATCCTTAAAATCATGATGAGAGAAAAGAACAGAGAACAATTTTTTTTTATCCAAAATCCTTAAAGAAATATTTTTAAAAAACATAAAACTATATCATAAAAAAAAAACATTTTTTAAAAAACCAAAATAATCAATAATACCTAAACTCCTCAAAAGTGCTAACTTCCAACAACTCAGGATCCTTATTCTCATCCGACCCCCGGTCCTTACTCAATCTTCTTCTTTTAATTGCTACCTCAATAGAGTCATCAGCTTCCTCCAGCTTTCTTTTTCTTTTGTTAGAAACTGGAGGGCTATATGTACAAAAAAAAGAAAAGAAAAAAACAACCTAAAATTATTTCTTTCTTCAAGTAAATAAAACATCTTCAATTAAAAAAAAAGCGATAATACCATTAAATCTTTTTAAGAATAAATTTCACATATCATTTTCACTAGCATAGTACCTAATACTTTTTAAAAAACAAAACAAAAACAAAACACAAATTACCCCGCGTCTGGGAAGTTTATGCTAAACTTTTCACCCAGGTCCATCCATTCCTTCTCAAAGTCCCTGAATGACCTTGCTGGGGTGAAGTTTATTTCATCTTCTCTATAAAAAACACACGATATATAAGAAATGTCTTCTTCTTAACAAGGACGTTAATGGACAGAGTTATTATAAGAGAAAAAAGACAACTCTGTTAATTTCTTACAATTTTTTTTTGCAAGAGTTACTGCTAAAAAAGTGTGTAGGTAAAAAAAAGAATAAAAAATTAATGAATATAACACTTGTAAAAAAATAAAATAGAATTACCGTATTTTAAAAAAGACATCTCTTTTTATATCGGATCAAAAAGCGTAATATTAAGGTAAGAAAGACAACTCTTTATCTCTAAGAGTTTAAAAATATTACTGACTACAGAAATAGCTTATATTAAGGAAAGAAGAGTTTTAAATATATTACTGACTACAGATAGATAAATAAATAAAAATAAAAATAAAACACATTAAAAAAGTAAATAAAAGTTAAGTTAAAAGAATTAAAATAAAATCAGAATTTAGAATGCAAAAAATAATGATAATAATAATACTAATGTACTTACATCATTTTCAAGAATGCTTCTGCCATTTTCCCCTTACAAATCTTAAACTTCGATGCACTATTTAAGCTTAAAGTTAAAGTCAAATTAAGACGACTGATCTGAAGTCAAGAACGATTTGACGCTGAAAGAAAAAATACATCTCATATTTATACTTTACTAAAAATATAAGACAAAAAAAAAATTTTTTTTTTTTTTTTTTTTTTTTTTTTTTTAAATATTGTTACCGAACACTGCGACTTTATTGGAAAAGCGCTAAAGCTTTACTGAGAATCTTCGTGTTTTCTTTTTATAAAAAAAAAATAAATATTTTTTTTTCCCCCTCAGTAAAGCTTTAGCGCTTTTCCAATAAAGTCGCAGTGTTCGGTAACAATATTAAAATTTTTTTTTTTTTTTCTTTTTTTTTTAATATTGTTACCGAACACTGCGACTTGATTGGAAAAGCGCTAAAGCTTTACTGAGAATCTTCGTGTTTTCTTTTAAAAAAAAAAAAAAATTTTTTTTTTTTTTTCTCAGTATATCAACAATATGGTAACTTTTGAATAAGTATATCTACTGTAAGAACTTTCATTGTAACTTTATATTGAAATGACCTTTGATACCATTGCATGTAATTAATTATAAAACTTTATGTTTGTCATTAATTGTTACATAGGAGAAGGTGTTCTAAGTTTTAAGAACTTGTACCTGATCCTTTTGTTATTAACATCTTGACAATAAAATATGTTCAAATCAAATCTCTCAGTAAAGCTTTAGCGCTTTAGCGCTTTTCCAATAAAGTCGCAGTGTTCGGTAACAATATTAAATTTTTTTTTTTTTTAATTTTTTTTTTTTTTTAAAGCTTTACTGAGAATGTTCGTGTTTTCTTTTTATAAAAAAAAAAAAAATTTTTTTTTTTTTCCTCAGTAAAGCTTTAGCGCTTTTCCAATAAAGTAACAATAGTAAAAAAAAAATTTTTTTTCCCCTCAGTAAAGCTTTAGCGCTTTTCCAATAAAGTCGCAGTGTTCTGTAACAATATAAATTTTTTTTTTTTTTTTTTTTTTTTTTTTTTAAACTTTACTGAGAATGTTCGTGTTTTCTTTTTATAAAAAAAAAAAAAAAATTTTTTTTTTTTTCCCTCAGTAAAGCTTTAGCGCTTTTCCAATAAAGTCGCAGTGTTCGGTAACAATATTAAAATTTTTTTTTTTTTCCCCTCAGTAAAGCTTTAGCGCTTTTCCAATAAAGTCGCAGTGTTCGGTAACAATATTAAAAAAAATTTTTTTTTTCCCCTCAGTAAAGCTTTAGCGCTTTTCCAATAAAGTCGCAGTGTTCGGTAACAATATTAAAATTTTTTTTTTTTCCCCTCAGTAAAGCTTTAGCGCTTTTCCAATAAAGTCGCAGTGTTCGGTAACAATATTAAAAAAAATTTTTTTTTTCCCCTCAGTAAAGCTTTAGCGCTTTTCCAATAAAGTCGCAGTGTTCGGTAACAATATTAAAAAAAAAAAAAAAAAATTTTTTTTTTTTCTTATATTTTTAGTTAAGTATAAATATGAGATGTATTTTTTTTTCAGCGTCAAATCGTTCTTGACTTCAGATCAGTCGTCTTAATTTGACTTTAGCTTTAAGCTTAAATAGTGCATCGAAGTTTAAGATTTGTAAGGGGAAAATGGCAGAAGCATTCTTGAAAATGATGTAAGTACATTAGTATTATTATTATCATTATTTTTTGCATTCTAAATTCTGATTTTATTTTAATTCTTTTAACTTAACTTTTATTTACTTTTTTAATGTGTTTTATTTTTATTTTTGTTATTTATTTATCTATCTGTAGTCAGTAATATATTTAAAACTCTTCTTTCCTTAATATAAGCTATTTCTGTAGTCAGTAATATTTTTAAACTCTTAGAGATAAAGAGTTGTCTTTCTTACCTTAATATTACGCTTTTTGATCCGATATAAAAAGAGATGTCTTTTTTAAAATACGGTAATTCTATTTTATTTTTTTACAAGTGTTATATTCATTAATTTTTTATTCTTTTTTTTACCTACACACTTTTTTAGCAGTAACTCTTGCAAAAAAAATTGTAAGAAATTAACAGAGTTGTCTTTTTTCTCTTATAATAACTCTGTCCATTAACGTCCTTGTTAAGAAGAAGACATTTCTTATATATCGTGTGTTTTTTTATAGAGAAGATGAAATAAACTTCACCCCAGCAAGGTCATTCAGGGACTTTGAGAAGGAATGGATGGACCTGGGTGAAAAGTTTAGCATAAACTTCCCAGACGCGGGGTAATTTGTGTTTTGTTTTTGTTTTGTTTTTTTAAAAAGTATTAGGTACTATGCTAGTGAAAATGATATGTGAAATTTATTCTTAAAAAGATTTAATGGTATTATCGCTTTTTTTTAATTGAAGATGTTTTATTTACTTGAAGAAAGAAATAATTTTAGGTTGTTTTTTTCTTTTCTTTTTTTGTACATATAGCCCTCCAGTTTCTAACAAAAGAAAAAGAAAGCTGGAGGAAGCTGATGACTCTATTGAGGTAGCAATTAAAAGAAGAAGATTGAGTAAGGACCGGGGGTCGGATGAGAATAAGGATCCTGAGTTGTTGGAAGTTAGCACTTTTGAGGAGTTTAGGTATTATTGATTATTTTGGTTTTTTAAAAAATGTTTTTTTTTATGATATAGTTTTATGTTTTTTAAAAATATTTCTTTAAGGATTTTGGATAAAAAAAAATTGTTCTCTGTTCTTTTCTCTCATCATGATTTTAAGGATTTTTTTGGTTGTTGTTGTACAGGGGTCTTAATCCAGGAAAAATGAAAAAGTTGGAGAAAAGGATGACCACACCTTCGTCAATGACATCAAACTGTAGTCCAAGACGGATCGTCCTTGGACCGGTATCATCCGTGAACTCCACTACGACTCAGAGTAAAGTCTCCCTAACAACAGGGAGACCCATGTCACCACCCCTATGCTTAGGATCACTCTCTCCACCTGACACCCTGTCTTCACCCACCCACTCCGCCACAGTATCGCAATATGTGGATCTGGAACCGTCGTTAAGTTCGGTGTGTCCGATTAATGGACCACAATATTCGGCACCGTTGGAGGACGTGTTTATGGGGGTATCAAGTGATTGTGTTAATGATGGGGAAGAGTCTGGGAATTACATTCTCACGGAAGAATTAAAAGCCCTCAACGATCTTGTTGAGGGCATGAGTATAGATTTATAATAATAATAATAATAATAATAATAATAATGACCTTTATTTATCCAGGATAACACAATTAGTATACAACTAGTTTTCATTGTGGTCCTGCGCTAAAACATATATACAAATATAAAATTAGAATTAGTATTAATTAACATATACATGTTGATAGGGTTAAGATTACGAAAATAAGAAATGAAAGAGACATTTAGACAAAAAAATAAAGTAAAATTATTATATAATAAAGACAGAGTAGCTTGCTGTGGAGTTGGGCCAGTCCCTACCTCCACCTAGTTATGTACATGTATAAAAAGTCCTCTGTCGTTATAGACCTATATATATAATTTTATGTACTATGACTTCATAGGTTCCTTCTATCATTCCATTTCATGTGCAACCTGTATTCAGTTCAATACAGCATATATTTGTTTTAGTATTTGCATGATGATTGTAGTTATAACAATATCCAATACAACACAGTTGTCTGTGACTATATTCATGCAGTCTATTCACTAATTGTGTGGAATTTGTACAGTTTAGTGACTGTTTTACACTTTTATTTATTACAAACCTCCACGTTAGTGACATACATAAAGGATTATTTGAAAAAAATGTAGGTGTGTGTGTGTGTGTGTGTGTGTGTGTGTGTGTATAATATTGATTTTTTTTTTGGTTTGAAAATTAATGATTATTACCGTACTCATAGGCTTTGTAGTTAAAGAAATAAAAAATAATAATAGAAATTGTACAGGTGTAATCAGAAGACTGTTATTATTGAATGTATTATGTTGGATAAAAATGGTGAAGGGATGTTCTTGTGTATATACTTTTTGGTGTTCGATGAGTTTTTTTTGTTGTTTTTTTTTGTTTTTTTTGTTTGTTATTTTTTGTTTTTTGTTTTTTATAAAGTATGTTGTAAAAAAAAATAAAATTTAAATGTTTTCATTTACTAGTCGTTTTTTTTTTAAACATGATAACTTACTTGATAGTCTTTTGAGTATTGGTTTTCATCACTGGAGGTATGGATTCATAAAGTGGTTATGTTTTCTTTGCTGATGCGTTTGGATCTTTTTATACATGTTGATTGGTATGAAAAAGGCTTAAAAAACACGTGATATGTTGATCACGTTGTGACTGTCACTCACGTGTATAATAAAAAGTTATCTCTTTCCTGACCTGGTTGAAAAAAAAAACGTGACCATGTTGATCACGTTGTGACTTATTGACTGTGACCTCTTTCTTGACCTGAACAAAGACTGTGACCTCGTGACCTATTTTCGGGTGTGACGTTTATTGATTTGTGATTTATTGACTGTGACCTCTGACTGTGACCTCTTTCTTGACCTGGGTATCTCTGACTGTGACCTCTTTCTTGACCTGGGTATGACGTCTGACCTCGTGACCTACTTTCGGGTGTGACGTCATTGACTGTAAGTGACTGCCCAGTACCGTATTACTACTGTCTGTACTGCTGTCTGTTGTCCGTCCGTCTGTACTGCTGTCTGTTGTCCGTCCGTCTGTAGTACTGTCTGTAGTACTGTCTGTAGTACTGTCTGTTGTCCGTCCGTCTGTACTGCTGTCTGTTGTCCGTCCGTCTGTACTACTGTCTGTTGTCCGTCCGTCTGTACTACTGTCTGTTGTCCGTCCGTCTGTACTGCTGTCTGTTGTCCGTCCGTCTGTACTACTGTCTGTTGTCCGTCCGTCTGTACTGCTGTCTGTTGTCCGTCCGTCTGTACTGCTGTCTGTTGTCCGTCTGTCTGTAGTACTGTATGTGTGTATGACACTCTGGAATCTTAAATCTCGCTGTTCTACTATTATATCTTTATTTCATTGCTGGATTCAACTTTCAGAGTTGGTCAGATTGTCAATTTCCTGTTGAATTTTCCAAGAACACGGTATCCTGGAGCACAAATTAGCTTAATCTCTGCTTCAGTCTGCAAACATATCAAAAGGAGATAATCCTGCCCGTGGACATGTTTTAGTCCGTCGGAAGTGATAAATGTCCATACAGACCTTCAAATTGACCTCTGGAATCTCGTTATCGACCGGGAGTTTCTTCTGTCTTGTTTTTTTTAAAGCATGAGATGCTGAAAAACTTAGTCAAGAAAAATCGATTTCTGAGACATCCCACCGGCATGTTCCACAGTGATTTTTAATGACGTTCTCGCCTTAAATACAACTGACAGTATAACAGTTACCTTTGTATGATGGGAAACAAGATTGTATCTTAATCAGCTTATATACATTGGATTGGGGGGGGGGGGGTCATTTGATTTAGCATGTTGTGAAGTAGTATTGCCACTAAATTTAACAGAATCTCCAATAAAGTGTATAAATTGGATAAAGTCGTATAAAACTCGATAATCGTTTTCAGTGTGACGTATTCACCGCGCAAACCAAGGTAGTCAAAATAAGACGAAAGAAAACATTTACAAATTTTCTTATCGTGAATTGAATCAAAACATACAGTACCACCCCCCACCCCCCTCCCTTCAAAAAAGGGAGGGGGCCCAATAATAACGGTTATGATAGCGAGGACATTTCTTGGAATATTATAAAATCGTCCATCTTCAGTCTTCTGATATTTATAATCCTCCCAATTGCGTGTATTATGAATTGAATCTCGACTTCTAGTCAGAGGGAAAATGTGGTGTTTTTTTTTCTTTTGTGTATAATCAAGAAATAAATCGTAGTTTTCTTTGATCTCAGTTTTTCATTTTTTCCATCCTAAGCCTTTCTGAATGAGACTCCCAAACTGACTAGATACATATAAAGAGTCGTGATGACATCATAGGTTTTGTTTGTTTGTTAGACGTCCCGTCGAGAATTTTTCACTCATATTGAGACGTCACCAGCTGTAGGTGAAGTACCACAAATTTAGACCTATGCTTAGCGCTCAGGGCCGTAGCAGTGAGTGCTCTTTAACGTGTCAACTCCTACGGTGACACAAGACCTCCGTTTTTAAGGTCATATCCGAAAGACCCTTCTAAATACCGAGCGTTTGGCGAAGGAGCAATCACTATCTATTTTTACGTCTTAGGTTTGACACGGCCATAGCACGAGCGGAGGTCGAAGTCATGACCTTCCGGTTACGAAGCGAACGCTCTAACCACTGAGCTACCGCGACGTCAAAGGTACTCCCGTATTTATTCTTCTTGCATAAAGTGGAACTTTTTCTAAGTTTTCAATATGTTGTAATAAACCGGGTTGTTAGAATAGATCCTCAGTGCCCTTTGCTTGTCATAAGAGGCGACTAAATGGGGCGGTCCTTCAGATGAGACCTCAAAAACCGAGGTCCCTTGTCACAGCGGGTGTGGCACGTAAAAGATCCCTCCCTGCATAAATACCATAAGCGCCGAGCAAAGGCCTAAATTTGCATCCCTTCACCGGCAATGGTGACGTTTCCATATGAGTGAAAGATTTTCGAACGGGACGTTAAACAATATTCAATCAATCAATCAATCAATCAACCTAATCCCCCCACCCGAAAAAAGAGCATTCAAGTTGGGCCTCATAAAAGTAAGATATAATTTAGATACTCTACTAGTGCTCTTACAACAGTTAGATTTTGTAGAAGACCTTATCATTGATAACTCTATTGATTTATTCACACCATCTAGAATCCTGACTAAGTAGCAATCCAAAATGTTTCTGAGACGTCACGAATTCTAACCGACATGGATGGAGTTGATATTTGGGGCGTGGGTGGGAAGGGGGGGGGGGGTCATCATCTATGAAGAATAGAGCATTCGTTTTGGAAGGGTTGAATTTTAGCAGCTATTTGGTTGGCCATTTATCAAATACATCTAAACTGTGGTTCAAAATATATTCAGTATTTGCGATATAGCATGCTGAACATTGTAACCACTGGCGGATCCAGGGTTTCTTAAAGAGTGGAGGATAAGATGGGGGTCTGTGGGGCTCCAGGATTTAGAGGCATTTTTAAGTTCCTTTTATGAATTCTTTTAATTATACTTTATACATAATAAAATCAATAATTAACAACAAAAATTAAAGTGTTTATCATTATACATATGTTTGTACGCATATAATGTCAAATCTTATGCTACTAATTTTTTCGTCGTCACAAAAAACTGCTAGTCTAAATTCACCTTTGGTAATGAATTGCAATCTATAAACAGTCTACATAGTAAGATCTCCTCTCTCTCTCTCTCTCTCTCTCTCTCTCTCTCTCTCTCTCTCTCTCTCTCTCTCTCTCTCCGCGTCTTTAAATGCAAGTAGGGAGACAAAACAGTAAATTGCTATTCAATAATCAAAGAAATTTGATTTAGAATCAGTTATTTATTTTTTCATTTATCTATTTGTTGTTGCTTTCTAACTTGCCCATTATAATCTTAAGTAACGATTATCTTGTTTCGTGCTCTGGTATTTATCCCCCCGCGGAACACACGTGGAATCTCACGTACACCTCATAAGAATTCTATTAACTCTTCCATAAGGGGGTGTTCTAATCATATTTCATCATCTCTGTTTAACATAAATTGCTCTAACCCTATCATTTATTTGGGTATTTAATCCACCTGTTGAATAGTTTAAAGATTAAATTGTTTACTTTTTCAATGCATTAAAACACAACACCTAGCAGATCAACACGTTCGCAGTCCAGGTATTATCGGTGACCTACGTGAATAGAATTTCACACTTGATTTAACACAACCTCGGTTAATTTGTTCATCATTAAATGAAGCTGCTAGGCGTGGCGGTCTTTGTAAAATGTGAAGTTTAGTCACGTATCGAAAATAAATATTTTCCTTAACAATATAAAATTATAAAAATGCAAGAAATATCAACAAAAAGAAGAAGGAAAAAAAAGGAAAGAAAGAGAAAGAAAAAAAAACCCCAAATCGATAAATGACGATTTCAATATGTCCTTTCCATCACCAAATGTCATAATATTAAAAGTTATCAAAGCTAGACATACAAAAGTGATTAAATAAAAACTAACAAAGATACCCCACAAAAACAAATAAAATACACACACACACACACACACACACACACACACACATACAGAGAGAGAGAGAGAGAGAGAGAGAGAGAGAGAGAGAGAGAGAGAGAGAGAGAGTTTGAATGCAGTATCTGAATGGTCTGTAAAGCCCCGCATTACATCTTGAATTCGGAAAAAAAATTAAATATACAGAATGTCGGTTTGTCTTCAAGAACAAATGTAACCAGGCAGAATCATATATAAATATGTAGACACTTCTAACAACGCAGCGCAACTCCATTTTTTATTAAAAAAATTCATTTATTGAGTTGTCACGCAGTGCTCTTCCAGCCTATCTCGTTTGTTGGCAGGCAAAATTTCTTGCCTATATATTATAGGGTGTGTCAGATTGCATACTGTGTATGAGGTATAATCTATTTTCAGCATTATTTATGTTATTGATAATCCTTCTCGTACTTGTAAACAAATCTTGTTTAAAGAAAATTTTAATTATCCAATGAGGTTTTTGTGTATTCAACTGCTGTATCGTAAAAACTTTTAAAAAAAACCCAAACAAAACAAAAAACAAAAACAAAACAAAAAAAAAACCCAAACAAAACAAGAGAAAAAAAGAAAGAAACAAAAAAAAAAGAAAAAAACAAGAAAAAACAAAAACAACAACATGGCTTCCTTGAAATCATTAAGAAATATTTTCATAAATATAAATACTAGACGGTTAACCAAACATCCGCTCTCAAGACCCATCTCCACTACTTCTAACGACAATCTTGTTTCCGCTGGGTTTTTTTTTTCTTTTTAAAAAACAAAATATATATGTTTGTGAATACATCAGTATACACGTCCGTGTCGTCTACATGTATATCATCCCCCGCGAGAGCAACCTAACCTTCGCAAGGTCACGAAGATCGATAGAGTCGTCTGCTTACGTGCGCTTTTCAATGCAGCTACGAAAATACCGGAACTTTTATTAATATTGTTTCAGGGAGCGGACGAGGAAGATATTTCAGTTGTATTGTAATAACTAAACGGACAGACATATCGTAGGTAAGTTTGTGGTGTTTTATCTTTCCAACAAAAATTAAATTAATACCCTGAATAAAATTTATTTCATTATTCAATGTTAAATAATAATGTAATACCTCACAAAAAATTCTCCAAATATATCTTATAGATCGTAAAAAATGAAAACATTTGTCCAATATTTATATGCGTTAACGTTCTTCTCTTAGTTCCAAACCCGGTTATATCGTATGAATTGTTCAATCTAATTCCTAACAAATGAACTTTTAACATTTTATGCAATTCATATCATTTCCCTCCACATTGATGACTGGTTTAAGATACACTGATTCATTCTTTATTGACGTCTATATTGCCTGTGTGTGTTGTATATGATTTCTTTTTATCCTAGAAAGTTAGATCATACTTGAAAATTTCAGCCAACTTTCACTTATGACGAGACCGGAGTTAACCTTATCTTTTAGACTTATTTCTCAACTTTTCATACATTATTTGTAAATATAAATGACTATTGATTAATGAGTAAAAAGTGTATTGTTTAAACTAAAGTCTAAATTCAAAGTAAAGCAGACCGATTTCGTTATTTTAGTGTTAAAGTCTGAATTGCACATGGGGGTGGGGGGTGGGGGGTGGGGGTGGGGGTGTTAGTTTACTCATTTTCAGTCGATCAAATTGCGTGTTCTGCGAATCTCACGCTCTGTGACGTATTTCATTCGTCTTCGTGTTGTTGTTACGTCATATACGTTTTAATTTTGTTAACGTTGAACATAGCACAATATATTCTACTTTGAAATTCTTTAATGGTCATAGGGAATTGATTTTGAAAGTGATTACTTTTGTTCACCAGGTTTATAACACAGGTATATTTTCAAACAATGTGGATATTTTTTTTTTAGGGTTTAGATTTGTTTTATATGCAAAAAAAAAAAAAAAAGTCTCGAAAATGTCAAACCTGAATAAATATATGTTACCTTTATGATTTCTTCATCAGTTGACTTGGGGTTAATATGTCACATGTCCCGGGGTGTCTGTAAGGGCCGTTACTGGGCAGCAGAGAATTGACAGACGGACTAACAGACAGATGAAAAATATGTCCTCACAACAGCACAATGTCCTAATGTCCCCCCGTAACAAGATGTACATAGTTTTTTTTAAGAAAAGGTAATGAAATTTGATTTCTATAGGATATAATACAAATTTTAAATTTTCTCGTGTTCGTTTTATTTTCAGGCCGCTGTCTTTCGTAAAAGAAAAGAAAAATGCTAATCAGCAAAAAAGTATTCCAACATCATTTAAGACATCATTTAGGCGTGAGTATTATGTGTATCTGTAGAACTATATGCAACCCCCCCCCCCCCCCCCCCCCCCCCCCCAGGTCCGTGAGATCGATATCCGCATTTATAACAGGCAAAATACATTTTGGGGTCATGCTGGTGAAATTTTGTGGGTATTTTTTTTTTTTTTTAAACTATGCATGCAATTTATAGTATGGTAATGTTACTCGGAGAGAAACAGAGCTTAGCACTTAAAATATGGAAGGATATTTTTAATGGACTTGTTTACATTAAAGCATTCTTCGGATACAGAGTGTAACTAACAGTAGATGGTATGTAATAACAGTTTTATTTGTCTGTGTATACATTACCTTGTTTTTTGAGATATTGCGTAACCTCTTGTTATCATTTTTAACCTAGAAACGTTGAATTGTCACGTCACTAAATTGGGGAAAAAAAATCTTTTAATTTAACACAGTACATTGTAAATTACACGTAGAGAAAGAAAGGACGGTCACATACCTCATCTGCTGGTTACGTACCAGTCCGGAGGCAGGAGAGAGAGAGAGAGAGAGAGAGAGAGAGAGAGAGAGAGAGAGAGAGAGAGAGAGAGAGAGAGAGAGAGAGATGGGGGGGGGGCTAACTTTGACACTGTCTAATATTTTGTGACTTAATTTCAATATCAATAAATTGAGTTTTTCACTGTGCAGTTTGTAAACTTGAGTAAACAATGCTGTATTGTATTAGAGAATTAAGGACAATTTGTTTTATCTTCTCAGTGCACAAGAGCGCTGATGGGGTACACATGCATACATCTTGCCATAAAAACACCCTTTAAAACGTTTCTTTTTTGGTGTGAGGATAATGTACTTTTATGTATAAACATCCGCTCTCTCTCTCTCGCTCTCTCGCTCTCTCTCTCTCTCTCTCTCTCTCTCTCTGGGTTTAAATCAGAAATGCAAAGTTTGACCTATTATATACAGATGATTCATCCATAATTCTTAAAATGAAATACTAATTTATTAATTTTTTTTCCTAATTCTAACTCTATTTAAAACTACACAAATATAAAGTGTCCAATTAAAGGAAATGGCTATTCCAAATTGATCAGCTTGATTTGTTTTGATGTCGTCTCTCTTCAATTTTCATAATTCAGAGAGAGAGAGAGAGAGAGAGAAAGAGAGAGAGAGAGATTATTTCAGCAAAAGGAGAAAATTTCTGACTGATGTTCAAATTCTTAATAAAAATCATCCTACTTCGCTATATTAACATTAAAACTAAGTATATAGTCTTATCTAGCTACGGACAGGAAAAGCATCCTGTAAACAATATGACCCCCCGCAGTCTATTCTTCGATTCTTATATATTCTGACGCTGATAAGTGGACAGCATTCAAGACATGGAATTTAGACACGATAATGAATCCAAATAAAAGTCTGTCATTTTTGTTCACTATCTAAGCGGCTAAATGTCGCAATTAATTTTGTATAATTATCTGTTTAATATCACGGTTGCCCAGTCAACTGATGAATCGCTACCAGTACGGACAGGGACCAACTTATAGAAGTGTTCGATTAAAGAAGAGCCTCGGATTGATCGATGGAGAATTTGTAATAAAAATCTCCTAGAATTAAATCACAACAACGCTGCTAGCTCAGCTTACTGCGAACTGATAACACAAGCACATGTAACGGACAGAATCGAAGTTATTCCAGAATAAGATTGATCAATTTTTATAAGCATTGATTTAAAACTCTTAATGTCTTAGACGAGCATTTTGTTATCTTTTCTTTAAAAGGGCAGTATGTATCTTGTTAGAGAAATGAAACATGAAAAATGAACCCCCTAAGAACTAAGTGTATTTCGGGGGTGGGAGGGGGTGGGGTGGGGTGGGGTACTGTGGGAGTGGTTTGGTCTGTCACTTAATCATTTCATTGTAAAGTTTCTATACAAATATTGTCTACATCTTAGTGTAACTCTCAATGAATTTAAATCCACTGTATTCAGTTGTTAACACTCTCGGACAAAAATGATAAATTCTTAGGAACACCCCCTACCCCCCAAGAATAAATACATGTTATAAAAGGGATATCGATCTTTTTGTAAACCTGACTAGACATTGATGATATGTGTGTGGCAGTCAGCATCGATAACGGACGATGAGATAACATAACCAGCATGTAATGGGCTGGCCATTCATCTGGGTTTTAATAAAGAAGAAACTAAGCATCGCTTTACCAACGTGCCCTTGAAAAGGTGGCACTCCACGAGGGGACGCTTATCATGATGTCCAAGTGGAATGCCGTGATCCCATGTCTCCCGTAGGCCATATTGTTTGTGTGTAAACCATACATTAATTGTTCATGGGCATAGCACAGAGGAATCAATGATCATTTGGCTAATGATGTGAAGTGCTTTTGTCAGGCTCCGTACTGATGCAACAGCTTAACGTCTCAATGATTTACAGTCGGGTTCAGATTTATTTCATCTCAAGAAACGTTAGCTAGTCTGCAATGTCTGCTGGGGGCATGTCAGAAGAAAAGAGAACGGATGTATTCATTTAGTACGTTTATATATACGTACCATCTATTTTTAGATATATAGATGCACTTTGAATTCTGCGGCGTGTATATATAACACAATTTCCATTATCAATGAGCAAAAGATCAAGCTTTGTGTGTACCTATCGTTGGCCTTAATCAAAATGTGGGTAAAGTTCAGGAGATATCTACATTTATTTTCCGTTTTTACTTATTGAAACCAAAAGTTAATATCTCATAAGCATTCAACTTTCGAAGTAGACTAATCAATGCGTTAAAATTGGGATTTATTATTTAAATACAATTAAAATGTAATAATACGAAAATGAAACTTTCGTTTTTTTTTCAAGTGAAAGACATTTCTGAATTCTTATTTTTTCAACAGAACACAAAGATTGCTATGTACGAAAAAAAAAAAAAAGAAAAAAAAGAAAAAAAAAAAGCTTTTCCAGCAAAATGTATTACATGTATTTTGTGTATGATGCTTAATTTATTTGATTTCAGAAATTTATTTATTTATCAATTTCAGGAAATAATCAATTTCGACAAACATTTTTTCACTATAGAGAAGGATAAAAACATACGTCCCGCAACACCAAATAGGTATAAGGATTATGTTACACTATTCAGACTGTGAAAATGTTATTTTTTTTTTTTTTTTTTTTTTTTTTTTTAACTCGAAGCCTATCGTGCCAAGACCACATAATCAGATAACAAAGTGGAGGAAATATTTCTTTGACGCTGAGTTCAAATAATGAATGAGCATCTCGCGAGAAAATGGAACTTAATTTCAACTCATTATCTTTCTTTCTTTCTTAAAAATAAAACTCTTTGTCTGCAGTAAAATTCCGACTTTCCAGGGCTTGTATACTGTAATCACGTGAACAAAAGAGGGTGTCAAAAGTAAAGTGAAAAGTGAGAGGAAAACAGGAAGAAAATGCGTCCCGACAGTTTATAATTCCTACTGGATAATGTCTTCCCTGTGACATTTGTGACCTTATGGCCCTGATAAAAAGATGTATACAGCCCCCCCCCCCCCCCCCACACACATACACATACACACATACACACATACACACACACAAAAAAACACACATACACACACGTGATATTGAAAACCTGTTGATAGTCACTGTTTTTTTTAATAGCGTTATATTTATTGGTAGCGCAAGGTAGAACAAACTATGTACCTAAAACATTTTATGCGAAAACAGACATTTTTAATCGTCCTTGATATTACATCATTTCCTCAATGTTTCATTAAGTGAACTCTTGGTATGGACGTATTGCTATAACCGATAATGTCAAAGTCTTAATTCTCGGAACTAGTAGAAACGCGCTATGTTGCACGTACGCATTGATTTACCGAAAAAAAAATTGTTTGATTATTTGATACGGATTTCACTCAATATGGAGGGAGTCGATCTATGTTTGTTTTAACTGTAATACACTTGAGACACGTGTGCATGTCCTATCAAAATTATACGTCGTCGACAACCGAATATACATAACAAAGTTGTTCAATGCGGAAGTGAAATACGTATTTCTTTTACATACTGTAAGGGCTGAGCTCTTGTTTATTTGTAGAAGAAAAAATCATCTGTAAAAAATATATTCACACCCTCCCTTGATAAATGGTTTTATGTTTAAATGTTATGCATATCCAGTTCATGAAGCGTCCTCCATTTTGGATATTTGAATTTATTCAAATGAACCGAGAGTAAATTTTTGTTTGACGATCAAAAGTGAAATCGACGTGAAACAAACGCAATAAGGATTCAGGAGGTTCATATCAAGTGATACGGTATATCGACGTGAAAATTGACTGTGTAAATCTTAACAATGTGATATTGAAATGACAAGGCTCCCCCGCCCACCGCTAATTGGATTGTCCCTCTCCCCCGCCCACCTCTAACTGGTTTTCCCCCCTCCCCTGATCCGCATATCTTAATGAGTCATTGTTTTAACCTTTTCAGACTTTTCCTTTAATGCTGGTGTTCGGTTTAGGTGCCACCCTAGCCGCTTCATATCCCATTTATTGTCTCTACACCAGTCCAGACATCAGGTGAGTGCAAATATATATATATATATATATATATATATATATATATGTGTCAGGGTTACGACCAGATATCAGGTGAATGATACACTGTGCATGAGGGCATGTCAATCTATTAGGTGATTTATAAGGAAATGTGAAGCTGACAGAAAAAATGTCCTTAACTAGCGTTCCACTGCCGCTGTATCTCAGATATTAGGTGAGTGTCCAACACTGGTGACATCACTGCTACTCTAATCCAGATATCGAGTGAATGACATCACTGCTACTCTAGTCCAGATATCGAGTGAATGACATCACTGCTACTCTAGTCCAGATATCGAGTGAATGACATCACTGCTACTCTAGTCCAGATATCGAGTGAATGACATCACTGCTACTCTAGTCCAGATATCGAGTGACTGACATCACTGCTACTCTAGTCCAGATATCGAGTGACTGACATCACTGCTACTCTAGTCCAGATATCGAGTGAATGACATCACTGCTACTCTAGTCCAGATATCGAGTGACTGACATCACTGCTACTCTAGTCCAGATATCGAGAGAGTGACATCACTGCTACTCTAGCCCATATATCGAGTGAGTGACATCACTGCTACTCTAGTCCAGATATCGAATGAGTGATACCACTTCTACTGTAGCCCATATATCGAGTGACTGACATCACTGCTACTCAAGTCCAGATATCGAATAAGTGACATCACTGCTACTCAAGTCCAGATATCGAATAAGTGATATCACTGCTACTCTAGTCCAGATATCGAGTGAATGACATCACTGCTACTCTAGTCCAGATATCGAATAAGTGATATTACTGCTACTCTAGTCCAGATATCGAGTGAGAGGTATCACTGCTATTCTATGAAAAGGCTATGATAACTAACTATATTTCAGATATCGGGTGAGTATTCATAAATGGTGATATTTTTGTAACAGCAGTCTGTATTCCATATGGGTGATTATAATTGGAGTTTCACGTGCTACTATATCTCATGTATATGATGAGTAGGGACCAAGATTACTATAACCAACGCTAAAATGAAAGGATCCAGAGAATAATGTATTGTGGTCACTGCAGAAACGGAATACAATGTGGCAGTCCAGAATGATCTACATAAAACATGCAATTAACGACGCAAATTCCTCTATGCAAAATTCATATAGCTCCGTATTTTTACACCACCGCCTCAAAGTTTTGATATCGCAGAATTCCTAACATATTTTCAAAGTTGATTCATTTGCCACTAAATCAAGAATTTCTTTTTCGATTAACTCTTCTATTCATTGTGATGATGTACAAACAGAGACGACGTTTCCCAGAAGAAAATAATGCTATGCATCGTGATAAATCTAGGTTTGGCTGACATTCAAAATCAGTAAGGACAAATCGCTGCAAGGAAGCACACATGTCCACCGAAACTGCA
This sequence comes from Ostrea denselamellosa, assembly GCA_024699665.1. Classification (NCBI taxonomy): domain Eukaryota; kingdom Metazoa; phylum Mollusca; class Bivalvia; order Ostreida; family Ostreidae; genus Ostrea; species Ostrea denselamellosa. The sequence continues at coordinate 2,545,029 of JAMZEH010000050.1, read as the reverse complement.
CCATTGTTATAAATCATCTCCGTATGATCATGCATCTGGAGTGATGTCATGTCGATACAACAGTGTTCAGAGATTTGTAATTGGAAAGTCCGTTGGAATTTTGACCAGGCTCGTTTGAAAATTCCTTTTTTGTTCAATGACAGTGGGACGCTTTTATTGAGGTTTACGTCTATAAAGGCATGAAAAGAACTGTCATCGTGAGCCATCGTACCATGACGCTATAATGCAATCACACAGGTGGCCATGTGGTTGTGTTGTTATGCGATCATACAAACAGTCGTAATGCTGCAGTGCGTCACACAAAATGTCTTTCTGTGAGTCTGTAATGCGTCATATAATTGTCCTCACGTGATACTGTGATGCGATAAAACAAAATGTCTCTCTGTGACTTTGTAATGCGTCAAATAATCTGTTATCACGTGACACTGTAATGCAATAACACAAAATGTCTTCCTGTGATTCTGTATTGCGTCACATAAACTGTCGTCACGTGACACTGTAATGCGATAACACAAACTGTGTAGTTGATTGCTTGTCATTTTGTGATTTAGACTTTGGAAGCGACAGCGACGACCGCGGTATGAGGACGTCGATATCACCAGAAGTAAAACTGTAAGTGGGTCTTCACCAGATGCAAAGGGCCCTCCGTGGCCGAGTGGTTAGAACACTGCACTCAAAATCACAAGGCCTCTCACCTCCAGTCGGCACGGGTTCGATTCTCGCTCGCGCCGATATAGGTGAGAAAGTTTGCCAGTTTACTTTCGGAAGGTCGGTGGTCTCTTCCCAGATACATTGTATATGGGTTCTCTCTCCCACCAATAAAAACTGGACGCCACCAGATAACTGAAAAATTGTTGAGTGTGGCGGTAAACAATAAACAAACAAACCAGATGCAAAGGCCTGGGTTTATTCCTAGTATAGAATAGTACAAAAGTTAACGTCACCAAATACAAAGGCCTCGTTGTATTCCTAGTATAGAATAGTACAAAAATTAGCGTCCTTAGCAGTACGTTTTTATTACTCTTAAAATTGTGTCTTGACAACCCTTACATTGAATTGATTAATAGTCCTATGTAATTGATGATGTGGGTAACTTTTTTTCTTTATTTTACCTAAGACTTCCAAACAAAAGAATCATATTGTGCTTAAAGCATCTCACACCATTCTGTGCCATAACGCCCAGAACACTCGGTAATACCGATTGCAGTTGATAATTACAAAAAATTTCAGGATAAAGCAGAGATTCCCCTAGGTCTAGTATTGATAAACAAACATGTACTATTTATGACTTGTCCTAAAACTCATGCTTGATTGATAGTACAGCTTAACGCCACAATTTCTAAGACTAATGACTGAAGCATATATCGATATGCTTTTAAAACTTTCTCAATTAGTTTGTTGCGCTTGGAGTGAAATCCATATCAATGTAAATTATCTGGATGAAAAGTGATTCATTTTCATAGTTTAAATGATTGGCATTATTCATACGTAATGAGATAGAAATCAATATGAATATCAATAATTTATCATTAACAACATGTTACAATTCATTAGCATTTATGAAATCCTTAGAGACTAAGTTTTATGATCGGGATCGAGATAACAGAAATTGAAATTACAGGTATGGACGATAACACCGTTATTGAAGAGAACGGGACCAGTCAGTGAGATGGAATCATTAGCACACCAAGCCGTGGGTCAACATGAGTATCAGTATGGAGAGGAACGAGATCAGTAGAGGAGTGTGAAAACATAGCAAACCTCAAACTTTATTTTTGTTACTAAGATATTTGAAATGATTGGTGTGAACATGTATATCAATAATAGATGTTGTTTTTTTTGTGTGACAGAACTGTTTCATAAAAGGTGCTAGATAGTGAAGGCTTTATGCAAGATAGTTAGAGTATCTTATGTAGTGCGAGAGAATATAGAAAATGAAAAAAAAGGTAGCAATGAAGGTGTACTATTTTATTATAGTAGGCACATCACATATACTATACTTAAAAAGAAAAGAAAAAAAAACACCAAACAAATAGGATTGAAAAATAAGGCTGTATAGATTTAAATTCGAAATCTCAGTATTCATGATTGTGCTTTTATGATTATATGTAAAATCCGATAAATGTTGTGTCTGTTCATAATGTACATATAACCTCATAATAAGTATATATAGAGAACCAATGACCCCCTAGTAGATATACCGGATTTGTTTTACTTTTTTGTATTTTAATTTAATTTATTATGTTTGAATTTAAAAAAGTGCCATGCTTCTACGTAAATATGACACTTAAAAGTAGCGAACAATCAATAGTTTTCTTATTTACAGGAAAACATGTCATCATTACGTCGTGTTTTGATTTTTTTGTCAGTTGTACGACACTGGTCTATAGTGAATTTAATGTGTACTATTTTAAAAAACACCTTGTTGAAAGTAAAATATCATTTCATATTTTGTCTTTTTTTTTCTGAAAGATAAGCAAAATTTTACGTTGTGAATTTATTGCCAAAATATCAATGAAAGGTGAAGATAACGAACAGTGATCAATGTCATAACTCTCACAAGGAATACAAATTATAGACGGGTAAACACGGACCCCTGAATATACCAGAGGTGGAATCACGTGCCTAGTAGGAGTAAGCAACCCTATCGACAGGTAACACCCGCCGTGAAAATATGAACATTACGAATGTTAAATTGAGAATATAGCCGCCCGCGTGGCGCAGTGGTTAGAGCGTCAGGCTCAAAGATCTGATGATCCTTGAGTCGGGGGTTCGAATCTCACTGTGGGACATGGGTGCCGGTCTTTCGGATGAGACCGTATAAACCGAGGTCCCGTGTCGCAGTAGGTGTGGCACGATAAAGATCCCTCCCTGCTCAAAGGCCCCGAGTGCCGAGCATTGGCCTAAATTTGCAGCCCTGTCACCGGTAATGGTGACAGCCGCCGGATAGCTGAAAAATTGCTCAGGCGGCTATAAACAAACAAACAAAATAAATTGAGAATAAGGTAAACATGGATCACTGGAATAACCAGAGGTGGCACCAGGTACTTAGAAGGAATAAGCATCCCCTTTTGACCGGTTACTCCCGCCGTTTAACTTATCGCGATATAGAAAGCAGCCAGGGAAGTATTACAGGATCAAGTGATGCTATCCAAATTAGGAATGACTATATGATTTTATGCAATATTTATGGGGAATGTTCAAGGCAGCAGTTGGTCTCATTGCAATAATATATCGCGTATATTAGAAGAACGTCAGTCATGGCGATGTTATAGGATTACGTTGTGCTATATCTACATGAAGAATCTTGATTGACCATTCGATTTTGGGGAAAGGGGATTCAATTTTTTTTTCAAATGATTGATTGATTAGATATTGTTTAACGTCCCGCTCGAGAATCTTTCACTCATATGGAGACGTTACCATTGCCGGTGAAGGGCTGCAAATTTAGGCCTATGCTCGGCGCTTATGGCCTCTGAGTAAGGAGGGATCTTTTTCATGTCACACTTGCTGTGACACAGGACCTCGGTTTTTGCAGTCTCATCCGAAGGACCGCCCCATCTAGTCGCCTCTTACGACAAGCAAGGGACACTGAGGATCTATTCTAACAACACGGATCCGCAAATGAAGGGCAACGCCTTCTCAAAGGGGAGATAATACCGAAATGAAAAACAATACATTGAACATTTTTAAAAATCTTCCTATCTTCAAAGGAAGGGTCATACCCCCTTTAAAAGTAATCACAAAATTGTAAAAATAGGGTGGGGGAATTAAAAATCTTCTCAAGAGCCATAGTACCAGGAAAGTTCCAATTTACATGGAAACTTTCTGACAGAGCACATTCAAGTTTGTTAAAAGTATGGCCCCCAGGAGTAGGATGGGGCCACATTAGGGGATCACAGTTTTACATGCGAATATGTAGGGACAATCTTTAATATGGGCCAAGGTGACTCATATGAGCGATGTGGACGATGAGCCTCTTGTTTTAAATTTTCCCTGATGCGTCTATTTTTGCGCCGTCCTATTTGAGAATTTTTAACTCGCTTAAATACATAACCAGTTTTAGGTGAAATGTTAGACCTGGAGCACAGAACCGAAACAGTAATGTTGGTTGTTTGGATATTATTTAACATCTCGGGCGGGAATCTTTCATTCGTATGGATGCCCACCATTGCCGGTAAAGGGCTGTAAAATTTAGGCCTATGCTCGGGGATTACACCTTTGGGAAGGGAGGGACCTTTATTGTGACACACCTGATGTGACAGAGGACCTGGGTCTTTGCGGTCTCATCCGAAGGACCGCCTCTTTTAGTTGCCTATCTATGTAGTAATATACCACTTTCCCCTGCTTTTGGTGTGTATATCTCCTAGTTGATTCGATACGTGAGAGCATGCCATACGTATGAGAATTTTTTAAAGCGAGGTCAACTACTGACGAAAAAGTTGACGTTGCAGGGTTATAACGAATCTCGTTTGAAGTCATCATTTCGCAAATTTTACGGTCGCTATAGTGACCTTGTTTGCGATTACAAAGTGTCTCTGAGACATATGTTGAATGATTTGTTTCATACCCTTTGTTAGACTGTCATTTTTCATACTAACTTTGACTACGGATAATCCCGTTTACGTAATTTCGACTAAGGGCTCACGGCGGGTGTGACCGATCAGCAGAGGATGCTTACTCCTCCATGGCACCTGATCCTACCTTCGCTTTGTCGGAGGTCCGTGTTACCCTACACTCGAACTTGTATACGTTTTGGGGATTTATGATTACGATTTACACATTGTTTACTTCGCCATTCGATACTCTTGCAACAAGCAAGGGGTGCTGAGGGCCTATTCTAACCCATATCCCCACGGGTTCGCAAAGTAAGGGTTTGTTTTTATGTGTCACTTCCGTTTTCAATGTAATATCCGTTAGGCCCTTGACTTTCACTTCCAATACTGGCGCTAAGCGAAGAAACAGTCCCTGATAAATGCCTTGAGTGTGACGCGGCGCCAAGATTGAAAATGAAACTTCTGACCTTCTGGATAAGGTTGTAAGTATGCCAATCAGATTTAAATTATTTTCCATGATTTCATCCAATTTTCTCCTTGGTACATGATCGATCCGTGAGCACTAAGCCATCTGTAAGTTAACCGGACTTTATTGCTGTATTTACTGGGTGAGTATAAATACATAAAAATTGCAACATGACGACTAGTTGCATACTATAATGTTTGTATTTACACCCATCCAATAAATTGAAATATTACAAAGCTGCACTATTTACATGCAATTTGCTGAACATTGTTTGAAAACAATGCTTAAATTATCAGCCAATAAAATATGCTTTTTTGATTAATGCATTAGTACTCCTACAATGCTTGAATTTTTTTCTCTAGACGCCGATGGTGTACATGCCAGAATATTTAATCTTTTTTTTTTGTCTACGTGATGAGGCATTAAAGTTTATTGAAGCAGAAATGTGGTAATAATTAAAATCGTAAAAGACGAAAATTCTTTCAATTTATATTTGCGTCCATAAGCTCAAGTGCCGTCCTCTACTGATGTTTAACAACCACATCTCAAGAGCCATTTTCTTCGTGGAGCATATATTTTAAAATGCTATTATTTCGACACTGGCATTGGTCTTCAGGACTAAATGCTTCCATGTTCAATTTGCATTAATTTGATGCTTCCATGTTCAATTTGCATTAAATTGATCATGTTATGCATTCTAAGATATTTTGTGGTAAATGTTGATCTTCTTAAACCGTGTTGATTTGATTTAGATGGAACACTGAAAAAGAAGATTCGGGATTTGGTACATCATTTAGGTAGTTTCCCAAGGGTAGTGTAAAGACGCACTGATGGACGGTACAGGCCAAGGCTTATGCTAAAGAGGTAGTAAGTCAACAGAATGCTGGTCTGCTCCATACATTCCATACACTACCTCTAATGCATTTTCGAAAGAATACATGCCACCAAACGGTCTCCTGTGGATGGAAAAAAGATTTTGAATGAATGAAATTTTATTGCTGAAAATTAACACAATGTTTCCAAATTACATCGTGACGTTAGGCGAGTCTCAAAGGCCTGTTGTATGTAACGTCATACAGGGCGTTACATGACGTAATGCGAGTTACGTATATCTATGTTTGGATAGAAAGTTATTGAACATACAAAAATACCAAACAATACGACGACTTTGCCTGTTCAAAAAATTCTCTATGTACCGCATGCTACATCTGTCAAATCTCAGACCTTAACTGATCAAACATTGATTATCGATATTGTTGAGCTCAAGATGATGATCAAGGTGAAACACGAAACAGCTACTGGGTAATAGCGTCATCCCAGGAGTGAAGTCCTTTACAGTTAGAGGGTGTATGATCTTTATCATGGCGTATTTACAATTATAAAGTGCATGGTCTTTATCATGGAGTATTTACATTGATTATTATGACAGATCCACTACACTCCATACACGTAGATAAACATCGGGTATTGGGAAATGGTACCTACCATATGGTATAATTGTATTCAGTTTTTCATAACTATTCCAGTTATAGATTCCACGACAGCAAGGTTTAGTTATCGTCTAATCATTAGTCCATTTGTACATCAGTATTTTCTAGCTCTTTGACGCGGTTTCCAATTTTTGAAATTGCAGAACTCAGAGAATTTAAATTAGATTGTTCGTTTTGGAAATAATCTATTTTCTTTCTCATTGATACGACGGTGCATTTCAAGCTGTTTATGTCCTCCTTCAAATCTCCCTCGAGAAAACTCTGTATTATGTTTTTGAGGCCTATGGCGTATGTTTTGATTAAAGACTGTTTAATTTTGTCAGTTGTCAATCTCTCTACTCTGGCCCTGTAAGCATTTTTAATAGTGGAATCAACGTTATCCAGAGCACCAAGACCCACTAATCCAGAAAATACTACTCCACTTAGAAGTCCCGTTGCAGCGACAGCTATTGCAGCATTACGCCCCACTGAAAATTGTGTCATCAGTATACTTCCTGCAACGGCAGGTGCGCTGGGAGCAAAGAAGGAGACGAGAGCAGAGGCGATCTTTTTCTCGACATCAAAGGGGGAAGTAAATCCTTTTATCTTGTCTGTAATCTTATGCAGTGATTCATGAATGTTGATAAACTTTTCTGTGACTTTTTTCATAACTTCTCTTTCAAACATTTCTTCAATGTTTGTCTGTTGCCAAATGTGTGTTTCTCGCTCGATTCTAGAATCCATTTCGCTTCCAATCCTAAACCTTATGTATTTTTCAATGTCCTGCAGAATTAGCCTTTTGAACTCCTGGCTATGAATGTAATCATGAAGAGCTCTTGTCGTTTTTTCAAGAAATTCGTCAATATTTTGCTGAAGATTTTCAAATGCCTAAAGTGAAGAAAACACTGATAATGTAATATATATATAATTCAAAAGATCACAATGTAATTGGAATCAAATATTATATCCACTATCGTATTTGCTACAATAACATATGACAATGAAGTTACGATTTCAACCTGTCATTGGGTCAAATGCCATGCGACGTGTTTTATACCATTACGTGTAATAGACCGGTCTTTACAAATTGATTTTGATGATGGATTATTCCGTTTACCTACTCTTAATTTTGCATTTTTTATAGGAATTATGAGATCTATCACCATTCATTATTTTCATCTTTTCATTCTGATGATCCTAAGCAACGGATGATCAGAAAAATTAAAGACAACGAACAATGACTTAGCTAATAAATTATAGATACCGGAGGTGAGATCAGGTGACTAGGTGAACTTGAGCATACCCTGTCGACCGGCCACTCCCGCCGTGAGCCCTCTATTTCGATCAATAAACGGAAGAATCCGTAATTAAAATCTGTGTATTGAATGGCCCAAGAATGATATGAAACACTTCAAACATTTTACTCAAGTGACAAGTTTATTTGCAAATGAAATCGTGATAACGAACATTTAATTTCCGAAATGCTGACTTTAAACGACACCGTTGAAACCCCTGAAGCATAAACGTACTTTGCCAGTAGCGTGCCTCGAATTACAAATTGATCATACGCTGAACATGCCCTTATTTATCTAATCAGTTGAGTGACAAAAATATTATATACAGGTAATGGAAAATTGCTACATGAATAGGGACAGTTGTGAATGATGAACTCTAGCATGTTTTTAATATCAACTTCAGAGTTCTTATCCGTATAATCAAACTGGTGTCAATGAAATGTTTTGGACGACTGATCACAAAATATGCATATTTCCGTTTTCTATTTTTATTGAAAAAGCAGCTTTTTGTGATGTCAAAAAGCCTCAGCTTTCATTTATCGTGACGAATGGTCGTGCAAAGTGTTGTAAAGTAATACATTATGATTTTGTTGATTTGGGAAAATATTTGTTAATTCAAATTTACGAAATAGTACTTAGAATTAGTTACTCTCAGTTGATTTACACCTCGTCTGGCATATGTTGTGATACAATGCGTTTAAAGTTTCTTCACAGCTGTTAATATTTTAGTTAGAAGCAAAGATTGGGGCTTGGTAGAACATTTACTCGACCCAGCAATGCTTCTATGTAATGGTTTTTGTGAATTTTAATAATCCAGTATAGGTACGGTATCTCATTCATTTGTTCCATTGAATGAAATATTAAATGTGTTTAAATCTGAAGAATGAGTTTGAAGAATTTCACATTGTGAAAAGACCTTTGAGTATAAGTAGTATTACAAAATGTGGAATTAAGTTCATGTAAGTTGTAATAATTCTTACAAACACAGAAGACACAAAGACAATGTTATTGCAACTTTTGTCAGCTGAAACCAAAATATATTCCTCAAGTATTCAATAGCTAATACGTAATTTTAATATTTCTCTAATACTTGTTATCCTTTCTGACATGGTATATTTAGTCCATCGCCTGACATAATCTTCTACAGAATTCATAATAAAGATGAAGTTCTACCACTAATTGGAAAACTGAAGTTCTCTGAATTTGCGAGTTTTAAAATCAGTGAGTTCAGGTCCTCATTTTCAACTGTCTCAACACCAATAGCAATGACTTATCCAGCTGGATTATTTTTGAAAGGAGAAGAAAAACAAGAAGACGTAGGTATAGGATAGTCGTTATCTGGGCACTGCAAATTTTGTAGTTAAAATGTTAGGATGCAGTAATGGAAGTATATTTGTAGGAAATAGATGGCGTACACTTGAACTTGAAATATTCTGGAATACATGACTGCACTGATTTGTGACAAAGAGTGTTCCATGTGCTATTCCTTTTTTAGCAGCTTTAAGTTAGATTAACTGACATAATGATTTAGATGAATTATCAGACATAATCCTCGGTGGTTTAAAGGTATTGTGAAAATAAAGAACAGTAATCATTGCATATTATGCCCCTCCATGCAATCATAAAATATACGATCTTTCATTTCTTAAACAAATAAAACAATTAAAAACAAAAAGCAAACAAAAGCAAACAATAAATAAAATAAAAAAAAAAAGAAATTAAAAAAAACAAAAATACCCCTAAAAACAAAAACCTAAATCAAAAAAAAAAAAAAATAAAAAAACAAAAAAACCTGGACATTGATAAAATGATTCTTCATATCGCGGATGTACACGAAAAGGCCAAGACAACTAATAGTATTCAATCTCGTAATTCCTATAGAAAATACAAATCAGAGAGATGGGCAAACACGGACCCCTGGTCATACCAGATGTGGGATCAGGTGTCTAGGAGGAGCAAGCATCCTCTGTCGACCGGTCAGTGTGCCAAGAACGGCCTAACAATTGGTATGAAACACATCAGACAGCATTTGACTTAATGGTAAGTTGTACTGGCAAACTAGATCGTTATAACGACCATGAAATTTGCGAAATGCTGACTTTGGACGAGACTGTACAAACCCCTGTAACATCAACTTCTTTGTCAGTAGCCCGTCTCGATTTAAAAACTGATCATATGCAGAACAAGGTCTTGCGTATCGAATCAGTTAGGAGATATACACACCATATGCAGGTGATGATGGCACATTGCCACATAGATAAGGGAAGTTGTCGATGGAGAAATTGAAATCATTCCGTTTGTCACAAAGTTGAGTTGTTAGTTTGCCGCCGGCATTTTTTTTTTCAGTAAAATATCAAAATACGAAGCAGAAGTGGAAGACTCTACTTTTATATGGAGTTCATAGTGATAATGGTTGGTTGACTGATTTTATATCGTTTAACGTCCCGCTCGATATATATATATATATATATATATATATATATATATATATATATATATATCACAGCAATCGGTATAAGTATAGGTAAAAAGATTAAAGATAAAAAAGAAACACGAAGACATTTAGTAAAGCTTTAGCACTTTCATTTGAAATACATTAAGTTACTTGGCGACGTTACGTCATAAACAGCGTAACGGTAAAGTTAAACAAATCTAGACGTCATTAGATAGTGAATGTTTTATAAATAAAAATTCAACAAAGTGATTTAGATGTTTGAACAAAAACAATTTGATATATTTCCATTGTACAAGTTTTCGGATGAAAGAGATATACAGTGATGTGAAAGGGTAAAACATTTTATTGATATGTTTTAACCTAAACTCCATAATTCAGTTTAACTTTTACTACATTTGTATATGAAAAATGTTCTTTTACAGTTTTCCCGCATTGCTATAACATGACGTCACTATAAACATAACGTTTTAATGTTGAGCGTCTTATGACGTCGAAATTGATTTTCCCCGCACTGCTTTACTATGCCGTCACAATGAACAACACGTCTCGGTGTTTCTTTTTTATTTTTTGACACACACACACACGACATACATACACACTCATATATATATATATATATATATATATATATATAGATAGATAGATAGATAGATAGATATATAGATAGATAGATAAATAGACAGATAGATATTGATGTATGTAGTACATATAGTTACAGTGTATACCTGTATATTACTCAAGTTCACTTTTATTTCGCAAGACCATACTTACGAGTGGATACATTGATATATTTATATCTGAAAGAGTTTATTCACGAGAACTTAATTTGGGCGGATGCTAAGGTAATGAACATGACAACGAATATTACGAACAATAGTCTTATGCGTAAATTATGCTCTGATGAATGAAATGTGATTTACAGGAACAAAAATTAACATAAATACCCGGTATTCTTGTGACTTCTCATTAAAATAAACACGTGACGGTATATTTCGGATATTACCTCCCGTCGTTTATGTTCCGTTTCCTGTAACTCCTTTGCGAGTTTATCAAAGGCTCGGATGTTTTCTTCTGTGCTTTGTCTTGCAAAGTGTAACTTGCCGGCCACAACTAAGTCACAATCTTCAATAAATGACCTGATAAATCTGAAATATACATTCTGTTGTTCAAGGTATGTTAAATTAAAAAAAACCCAAACATTTTAATAATCTCTAATTATTTTTTCCTGGAAAGAATATTAATGTCATGTTCCTCAATATGAATACGATAAGATTTTATTCCCAGTAATCCTGTATTTAGAAAATGCGGTGCGTACAGAACGGTGAAAATAATAAACATCAATAAATGCCGCACAGTTCCTAAGAAGACAATACTATTAAAATCACTGATGATATTGTAATGACTCAATATAGGAAATCTGTTTAAATTGTAAAACAGCAACATTCACTGTTGACGAAGTTTAACAATGAATTAACATTTGTATTATCTTACTCAATGTGGATTTTTATTCTTTTGTTTTCATTTTTTGCGATTATGGTTTTCAGGATCAGTTGGAAGTGGTCAAATTCTCTCTGGTACAGTTTATTTTCTTCAACCTGGAAATGAAGTTATCCACAATATCAAGATATTAGGCCTGAGCTGGACAAGTTTAGAAACTGTTCTCATGAGTTTCGAAAAAACCAATTAAAAGAATATGATTTTAATTTTATTGAATATCATAATAATTGACAGAGACAATTTGTGATTTTCAAATGATTGATTGATTGATTGATTATTTGTTGCTTTCCGCCACACTCAACAATTTTTCAGTTATCTGGTGGCGTCCAGTTTTTGTTGGTGGAGGAGAGAACCCAGATACAATGTACCTGGGAAGAGACCACCGACCTTCCGCAAGTAAACTGTCAAACTTGCTCACATAACGCCGCGGCCGAGATTCGAACACGCGCCGACAGAGGTGAGAGGTTTTGTGATTTTGAGCGCGATGTTCTAACCACTCGGCCAAGGAGGCCCCGACTTTGAAATGAAAAGGCTTAGACAAACATCAGTATCCAATCTGGTAATTACTAGAGAAAATACAAATCAGAGGGATGGGCAAACACGGACCCCTGGTCATACCAGATGTGGGATCAGGTACATAGGAGGATTAAGCATCCCCTGTCGACCGGTCACACCCGCCGTGAGCCCCATATTCCGATCAGGTAAACGGAGCAATCCGTAGTCGGAATCAGTGTGCCAAGGACGGCCTAACAATTGGTATGAAACATATCGGACAGCATCTGACTTAATGGTAAGTTGTACTGGCAAACTAGAACGTTATAACGACCATAAAATTTGCGAAATGCTGATTTTAGACGACGAGACTGTACAAACCCCTATAACCTCAATTTCTTTGTCAGTCTCGATTTAAAAACTGATCATAAGCAGAACAAGCTCTTGTGTATCGAATCAGTTGGGCGATATAAACACCATATGCAGGTGATGATTGAATATTGCCACACAAATAAGAGAAGTTGACGATGGAGAAATTGAAATCATCCCGTTTGTCGTTTTATTTCAAGCTCACTGGGATATATCGAATCTACATATGAATGAAAATGGTCATTGTTAATAGACAAAACGTCGTCGATATATCTAAATGTGAAATAGAAGGCCACAACATGATATTTTTTCTTCTCGTGTAGAAGCTTTTGAATGAATTCTGCTTCGTAAGAATATAAAATAGGTCAGCTAACAAAGGGGCACAATTCGTGTCCATGGACTGTTATCACCAAATATTACGAAAATATTGTCAATGAGCATCTTTTTTTTATCAACTTCAGAGTATTTGTGCCTGGAGTCAGAGTGGTGTGTAACAAAATTATTTTTGGGATGACCAATCACTAAATATGAACATTTCCTTTTACCATTTTGGTTCACGAAACAACTGTCTATGATGTCAAAAAGTCTAGTCTTTAATTTATCGTGAGATAATTACAATATTTCTGCAATCTCAATTAATTATGCCCTGTGGAGATCCGGGTTGTTTGAAGAGATCCTCAGTATCCCTAGCTTGTCGTAAGAGGCGAGTAAATGGGGCGGTCATTCGGATGAGACCGCGAAAACCGAGGCCCCGTGTTACAGCAGGTATACCACGATAGAGATCCCTCCCTCCTCAAAGGCTATAAGCGCCGGTCATAGGCCTAAATTTTGCAGCTCTTCACTGACAATGGTGACGTCTCCATATGAGTGAAAAATTCTCGAGCGGGACGTAAAATAATATATAATCAATCAATCAGTTAACTACACCCATTAATTCTTAGGAAAGGCATTGAATATCAAAATTGAAAGTCGTCCTTTGATTTAGATCTTACACAAGCAATAGAGTTTTACTTCGCTGATTTGCAAGTAATTGAAAGAAGCACACGATTATAGTTCGATAAATACTCACCCTGGCTGCCGCAAATTTAAGAATATAGTTATCGTCTACTTCTTTCCAAATACTGTGTAATTTCGTCTTCGTCTCCTCAAACAGGTCGGTCTTTCGGTTTTTGAGGATCAATGAATCCCATTTGTTCAGTAGAAAAATCGCATCCTCAGGATCGAAGCCATGCATGTGTTTCAAGGATCCTCTGACACGTTCCAATATTCGCACAAGCTGCATTGAAATTCTACCCTTTGAACATATGCTAACTGATGTTGATTGTCCCGTATTTTAAATATAAAGGAACCAAATTATGCATAACATTAACCATACGACTAAACTGAAAAGCCAAATTGGCATTAACGGTTGGTCAAAATTGAAACATTATAAATCTTTGGTACGAAAATTAAATGACATACGCGGTCACCCTGCAGTCCTCCAGCATTTCCCATATTAACCACAAAGACAAAAGCCAGGGCGTTAGGTATGTAGTCCATCATCATACTGGCCACCTCTTCCTGCTCCTGGTCTCCAATTCCTGGCGTATCCACTATCACTATGTTACCCTGAAATTGTATCATTACCATCTCGTAAGCATTTAACATCCACACACACACACACACACACACACACACACACACACACACACACACACACACACACACACACACATATATATATATATATATATATATATATATATATATATATATATATATATATATCTTGTTGAGGAGAATAGCGCAATCCGAAGAAAGCGGTCTAACAATTTGTATGAAACATGTCAGACCTGGTGTCAGGTTGTATTTGCAAAAAGGCTACGATATCTAATAGTATAAAATCTCGTAATTCCTATAGAAAATAAAAATCAGGGAGATTGGCAAACACGGACCCCTGGACATTCCTGAGGTGGGGTCAGGTGCCTAGGAGGAGTAAGCATTCCTTGTCGATCAGTCACACCCTCCGTGAGCCCTACATCCCGATCAGGTAAATGGAGCAATCCATAGTCAGAATCAGTGTGCCAAGAACGGCCTAACTATTGGTATGAAACACGTCAGTCAGCCTTTCTACGGAAGGCTGATGATGAAATAAAACTCCAAACGTCGTAGTGTTTTTATGATAAAAAAATGAAATGATATGAAAAAAAGTAACAAATTTACCAAATGTTATTTTAAGTTTTGAGGAATCCACACTTGATTTAAACTCCTGATGTGGTAGTATACCTTCACATCATACTTATTGGATCCTGCAATCTTTATAAGGGTTTTAGAAAGTCGTGGAATTCAGTATATGTGTATGATAATTAACTTCATTCATTCCATTTTCTAGGATCTCAATGACTTTAGAAATTATACCTGGCCTGGAGGTTATAAAACGTTTTGAGTATGTACTCCGTACTCAAACTCGAAATCCTTACTCCAAAGTCATACTCATACTCAAAAGTTATATATATATATATATATATATATATATATATATATATATGAGTGGAATTTTGAGTTTGAGTATGGGTTAGAGTACTGAGAATGAGTGTGAATATGGAGTACATACTCAAAAAGTGTTATAACCTCCAGACCAGATTTCCATAGAATGTTGCAGTTATTTACAAAACATTATTTCGTAAAGAGAGAGACATATACAAGCTACTGTATAGTCAATGTAACCTTGATTGTAATTACATTACTTTTGTTTTCCTTGTTACATATCCCAAAATACAAATATAAAAACATTTTTTGTTATTTGTTATACCCATGCATGCTTACCTTTAATATGTCAACTGGAAGCCAAACGTCAATATATTTTATTTTGTCATCGTTTGTTGTGGCTAGTTTTGAGAGCTTTTCTGTCATATCCTTTCTGTCATCACACTCTATTTCTTCTATCACCCTGTCCTCGCTTTCAGATGTTGATATTTTTAATTTGTCCGAGTATTTCATTCGACATATTTTGGATGTCGTGGCCATGATATCCGTGGGTAAGATGTCATCCCCGATGATCAAGTTTATAACACTGGATTTTCCAGCACTTGTTTCTCCTGCAAGATTTAAAAACCACGTCAACTGACAATCATTGTTAACAATTTTATGTGTGGTAAAATGTATGCAAAAGTGAACACACACACACACACACACTCACACACACAACACACAACACACACACACACACACACACACACACACACAGAGGATTACACACACATATATATATATATATATGGGTTTCCATGCCCAAGTCGTTAGAACATCGCGCTCACAAGGCCAATCATCTCTGGTCGGTGCGGGTTTGATTCTCGTTCTCGCCGATATAAGTGATCAAGTTTGCTAGTTTACTTTCGGAAGGTCAGTGGTCTCTTCTCGAATACATTGTATATGGGTTTTTCTTCCACCAATAAAAATATGGATGCCACCATATAATAGATAACTGAAAACAGTACAAATCTGTCGGAAAACACTACTCATATATGAGTCGCTCCATGCGAACCCCCCTTATGCCAATTCACCACAATAAGAATACACGACGTAAGCTGGAGGAAAAAAAACACATGGGAAACTGAAAACACATAAAACGCTAACCAAAGTGCTACTTAATGGATCAAATTAAGGTGATGAATGCAATTTAAGGTGCTGCAAATCTCTCCCTCCAATATTTATTTTGGAAATGATCTTTGTCAAATACCTGTCAATGGACCTTCGTAAAATGTCAGAAACATTATTAGGCCTAATACACTTTCGTGATACCGGCTGCTGTGCAATGCTAGCGGAGCGCACCATCGTCACATTGTGGATTTCCTTGTAAATGAATGTATGAAATTTATTGATTGATTGATTATATATTGTTTAACGTTCCGCTCAGCGTTTACGGCCTTTGAGCAGAGAGGGATCTTTATCGTGTCACACCTGGAGCCTGGGTTTTTGCGGTCTCATCCGAAGGACCGATCCATTTAGTCGCCTCTTACGACAAGCTAAGGGTGCTGAGGATCTATTCTAACCTGGATCCTCACGGGACTTACGAAATTTAAAATCTGGGATGCATTACTATGGTAAATAATATTTATTATAAATGCAATGTTTTGTATATGTTTATTAAGAACTGACGGGCAAACAAATAAATTCAATATTGTTCAGGTCTCGCTGTCATATGGGCCCAGCAGTATCGGCCTACATGCTCAACTTTTTGTGAAGTATCTTTGAAAATAACAAATGTGGGTGTATTTCAAGAAATGGCACATTCATTCTTTACTGTGTACAGTATAAAAATAAAAACTTGTTAACGACAGCACCTTGAAATTTGCTCCGCGATTGATAATTTTGAAGGGATGTTTATAGATGATTGGAAAATGTATGGCGCGCTATATAGAAATTTAAACTATGAAATGTAATTTCAATATTCAAAAATTGTTTCAATTTTTTTTTATTGAAATAAAGATTTTAAATTGAAATGTTATAGTTCTTTCTTAACATGTCTTTTGGAACAATGCGTGTTTGTTTTAATTGCTATTTTGAAATAAATTCATTAGGTAAAAAGAAAAAAAAACCATACAAGTCAATTAAATCATAAATGAATAAATTCATTATCTTAAATTGTTTTTCTACATTTCTCAAAAACATATTAGAAAAAAAAAATCAACACAGGTAGTGAACTTAACAAAGAATGCACGTGTAACTGCAGTATCTAGAGAAACTATTTAGGGGTCTACAAGCTGGAGGATAAAGCGTTTTACACAAATAAAAACTAAAGCGATGTCAAGTGGCATTAATTCCCTGACCCCATGAAGTCTGTGTAGCTGTTGTTCGAATTCTATTTGATGCAAGTGTAGACATTGCTAAAGACTATTTTTATGCATATGGTTAGGAATAATGTATGCCTATACTTTTATGGCAATACCGATATACTGCTTTACTAAGAAACATCTGAAACATTAGATGACTCTTCAGTTTCTTACAATGAGTGTTAAAAACATTAGCTCGCCTAAGAATGATGTACAAATATGGTACGCGGGTATATTAGAAAAATAAAAACAAAAACAAAGCAAAAAGAAAAAATATATAAATATGAACTATAAGACCTGGCATTTAATCTTTGTAAATCAACACGTTTTATGGTATATGTATTATTTTTTCTTTATTAAATTTCTCCTCCTGGGTGAGTTTAAAAGTTAAGCTAACAATAAAATAAACCCACATAGTTTTAATTGAGACCTCTCTACCCCTCCTGAAAATCTTTGATCGTTTATTTTACATCCCTTTGTTAAATTTTCTCACACTTGAGACGTCACAATCTGCAGGTTAGGTACCACAAACTTAATCCTATGCTTAGTGCTCATGGCCATAGCAGTAAGGTTTCTTTAAATGCAGGTGCTACACAAGACCTCCATGTTTTTCAAAGTCATATCCAAAAAGACCAACAATTCCCACTTCTAAATGTCGTGGTTTGGATATCACTTAATGCCTTCTAAGGTATGACGCGGCCATAATCTCCCGGTCACATGACGAATGTTCTACATGCATGTTATATATCATAACTTCATTTTCGGAGGGGGAGGGCAACCGGAATTTTAAAAAATGGAAGTTAGCTTCTTGAACATACTTGAGAAGCGAAATTTCAGCTACCGTCAAAATCCTAATTCTACAATCCTGTCTTCTGGTTGGGGTGGGGTGGAACTTTTACTATGACTGCTCCAAAATTTTCCCCCATAGACTTCGCTATCTTAAACCGTTGGGGAAGGGATTAGCTTTGGGTCTTCGTCTCCACCATGAATGCCTAAGAAATTCTTTCATTATTTTCTTAAATTTTGGAGTGGGGTGTAGTCTTTTTTAATATCTATGCTCGTACATCGCAAAATATATTTTTTATTCGTAACATCCAAGCTTCCATGCTTCTCATTCACTATTACGGTTAAATATTATGGCAATGGGAGCAGTCACTCAATAAAAACTGGACGCCACCAGATAACTGAAAAATTGTTCAGTGTGGCGGAAAACAAAATCAATCGAAAACTTTTAACATAAAGGTATTTTTGCTTGGAACGGCTCATATATATAGTTGAACTTCGGTATCTCAAACACTGATAGCTCGAATACCATGGATATCTCGAAGTGACTCGGAAGTCCCAACTTATTCTTCAAGTATTTTACTGTCAATATCTCGAATCCTTGGATATCTCGTTTTTTTTCCCGGTTCAATCGAGTTCGAGGTGATGATGTTTGAATATATATATATATATATATATATATATATATATATATATATATACATATATATATATATATATATATATATAGAGAGAGAGAGAGAGAGAGAGAGAGAGAGAGACAGAGCGAACAGTGAGCAATTCCATTGCCCCATACGGAATACAAAGTAGAGAGTTGGGTAAACAATTTATCGGAGTTGGAATCTGGTGCCTAAGAGGATTAACCATCCCCTGTCGATCAGTCACACTCTATATCTTGATCAGGTAAACGGAATAATACGTAGTGAGTATCAGTGTGTCAAGAACTGCCTAACAATTGGTATGGCCCAATGACGGGTTATATTGATAAACTAGATAGTTATAACGACCATAGAATTCGAGAAATTCTGCCTTTAATCGAGACTGTTGAAAACCCTGTAACATAACAAATTTGATCATACGCAGAACAAGATTTTATGTATGGAATCAGCTGAAATATATAACACCATAAATATGGAAAGTTGACGATCGAGAAGATGAAATCATCTCTTTGGTGATGAAGTTATATATATATATATATATATATATATATATATATATATATATATATATATATATAGTTTGTGAAAAAAGTCTAATAAAGTCAAGATACACAAAACTGGAATTACATTTCACTGTTAGCGCTTTCGGCTTTGATGCCTCTTCAGACAGTTATAAAAATTACATTACAGCCGAAAGTGCTAGCAGTGCAATGTAATTCGAGTTTTTGTGTTTCTTGACTTTTCGTATTGGATTATATGTATAATTTATATACTATCTAAGAAATCTTCACTAAATTTTCTTTATTAAAGTCTGTCTAATTGTATAAAGCTGCTCTGAGTCTTATTTTACCTGCAATTACCATTGCACAGTCTTTCATCAAGTCATTCTTCCTGGAATCTATTTTTTTGTCAATGTCCTTCATTTTACTCATTTTGGGCTCTTCTCTGATGTGATCACGGTATTCTGGTAAGTCAATCAATTTCTGCACGGAAGTCAATACATCTGTTACGTCAGTCTGAAGAAAGCTGTAAGTGCGGGTGTATCTGTAAAATTGAAAATCTATACAGTATTTTCCCCGTTTTGATTTTTCGTGGTATGGACACGTAAATAATGGATTTCATCCAGAAAGAAGAGGATGTGAACTAAAGAGGAAGTGAGGTCTCATTTGGCTTCCCCCACAGAAGATATATTAGGCTAATATGATATGTCTAGGATTCTGTATACTAAGCGGTCTGACACCCATATCATCGATATGTAATGCCCACCTTATCTTATAAAAAGGCTAAGATGACTAACAGTATTCAGATCTAGCAATTCCCACAGAAAATACAAATCAGAGAGATGGGCAAACACGGACTCCTGGTCATACCAGAGGTGGGATCAGGTGCCTGGGAGGAGTAAGCATCTCCTGTCAACCGGTCACACTCCGCCGTGAGCCCTATATTCCAAACGGATAATACGACAAGCATTAGTCTAATTTTGAAGGAAATGAATTACATACATGCATGCTTCGCAGTGCTGTGCGAGTCCTGTTTGTGAAACTAAAGACTTGAAAATATGTAGTGATTCCTCATTCGGATATCATTTGGAAGAGACAATCGCGGTTCTGTCGGATATAATTTTCAGAATAAAGGTTCATTATAGCGACTGTGATTTGCAGATTAAAGAACTGAACCTTCACAGTATGGCCCCATGCAAATTTGTAAGTTAGTGACATTTCAGCTACATCAATTTAATGTTCTTCCTTACATCAAACCATAAATGAATGCCAAATGCTGAGCATTTCTAAGTGACAATAACGGATCTCTCGGATACGACCTTAATTTGTTGTGCGTCATCTGCAACTGGTGACGTCTTAACATAAGTGAGACTTCCTGAAGCGACGCAAAACATACAAGCAAACCAAAATTCCAATTCCAATAACAAAATTAGAAGTAGAGTAAACACGGACCCCTTGATATACCAGTAGTATGTAGAGGTGGGATGTAGTATGCAGGAGTAAGTAAACCCTGTTGACCGCGGTCATTCCCGCCGTGAGCACAGTGTCGATATATAACGGCCATATAATTTGCAAAAAGACATTGTTGAACCCCTGGGATTCAGTCAAAGTACCATTTATCAACCATGTTTTATTTATAAAAAGAAAAACCAATTCAAACAAATGACGTACTCCATGATATACACTCTATCATTAAAAGGCATATTAGATTAATCATTTATAAGCTCTTTTAAAATGAATAATGAATTTAAGTCTTGCTGCTTGATATCCCCGATATCTTTCTTTTGCATTTTGAATGGTTAAATACAGATGATTACTGAAAGTCGCTGCTGCACATGACGTCATCGAGTTCCCTTTCGGTGTCTGTGTCACACTGTGTTGTTGTCTCCATTTCATGTGTTGAATTCTGTAAAGATGAATGAGAATACCGTGATGAAATCAAGAAGACGAATCAGACGAGTATTAAGATGAAAAAGCTAAAGATAACGAACAGTTAGAATTATTCATTCATATACTACGGACTTTAAAAACGCAACACTTGATTACTTTATATATTATAAATTTGTTCATATATCTAATGAAAAATTCATAGTGGCATATTATAAATCATATTAACTGAACATCATTCTTTGATTTTGAACACCATTTTATTCACAAAGAGGCTACAGTTGAAATGAATGTCAATGAGGGGTGCGTCCAAAATGTGGTTTTGTTCACTAGTACCGGATATGACCTCCATTAGCAGTGATGGAGGCGCGAAGGCGACGTGACATTGATTGATAAACATTTCGGACGGTCCTCTGAGGAATATTCGGTCATTCCTCTAACAAGGCTCTCCCTAATTCTTGCGGATTCTGAGGCTGAGGCTGGCGGCTGCGTACACGTCTCCCCAGCTCGTCCCACAAATGCTCGATTGGATTCAAGTCTGGGGACATAGTGGACCAATCAAGGGCGTCAATGGATTTCGTTTGACAAAAAGTTTTGATATCAATCTTGCCGTATGTGCGCGCATTGTCCAGTTGGAAAATTAACCCATTTCCTTGCCTCTGCTGCATTAATGGTGCTAAAACACGCTGATCCACGAGTCATTGTGATTAAATAAAGAACACAACGCATCCACCTAACATGTAAAATGCCGCTTCATCTCACAGACACGGTGAAAGAAACACGTTATGGACGTGTGTCGTTAAAGATACTTACAAATGAACTACATGGATGTCATGATTTTGTGTATCTATATGAAATGTCCAAGAGTATGTATCCAAAGCGAATATACAGACAGTATATGTTATCTGTACATCTTATTACCTTATTGCATACGAAATGGATTGTAGTTCACTTCACGAGTTGATTTTAAAGGTACAGCGTTTAGGAGTGAAAAATATAAATATATTGGTGAATATTTGGTTCATTTAGTTTTGAAAAGTGAAATAATGAATGACATGAAAACAAAATATCAGCATAATATGTAACAGTCTGCGGATCATATCTCATTGATTGGGAGAGGGGTTAGTAAAATGCCTTTTTAAATGCAATCTCTAGTTTGACTTTTTTTTTATAATCTTACTATTTAATCCATATGTCTTACAAATATTATCAACATAACTGCTTCTTTCAGATGTTCATTCTATGTACGATAATGATTGATTGATTATTTATTGCTTTCCGCCACACTCAACAATTTTTCAGTTATCTGGTTGCGTCCAGTTTTTGTTGGTGGTGGAGAGAACCGAGATACAATGTACCTGGGAAGAGACCACCGATCTTCCGCAGGTAAACTGGCAAACTTGCTCACATAACGCCGCGGCTGAGATTCAAACACGCGCCGAGAGAGGTGAGAAGCTTTGTGATTTTGAGCCCGACGCTCTAACCACTCGGCCACGGAGACCCCCTATAAGTGGAAGAGAGTACCCGGGAAGAAACCATCGGTCTTTCCTAAAGTAAACCGCCAAAGTTTCTCAGATATATCGGCACGAACGAGAATTGAACCTGCGCCGTCTAGAAACAAGAGGACACTCGGCCACAGAGGCCCTTATATATATATATATATATATATATATATATATATATATATATAAAATTAGTATGAACTATTTATGAAACGATGGATTCAGAGCACGACTTCCCGTTGTCTCTATAATTTCCGTTTTGGTTTTACATAATGCTGACTTCCACATAATATTATTGCATACGATGTTTTCAGTTCCCTTTTCCGTTCCGTGTTTTAGCAACACCGTTTCAAAACGAAAGTTGATGAATGTTCCGTGAATTTGGAATAAA
This sequence comes from Ostrea denselamellosa, assembly GCA_024699665.1. NCBI lineage: Eukaryota > Metazoa > Mollusca > Bivalvia > Ostreida > Ostreidae > Ostrea > Ostrea denselamellosa. Next base: position 2,521,897 of record JAMZEH010000050.1, on the reverse strand, counting down.
TATCAAATAATAGCCGCTCCTATTGTGACTTACGCTGGAAAATTTTGCATGAATAATAAATATTTTATTTCTAATGTGACTGGATCCACTGAATACAGACCCAATCAATCAACACATCATACATATCATGATATATAAAAAATATTTAAAAAGCTACCTATATTCATCTGAAAGTCGTTCCCGTAATATCACAACAGCAAAACTTCCGCTAATTCCTAATCATTTGAAGTATTAAGCATATTCCACACTCACGGTCTCACCAGTGAAGTTGGTGACAGGTAAATAGGGGGCGCTAAGCTGGCTAAATCTAGATCATTGTAGATTGGTTTCAATCGCCTTATTGTGCTTCCGACAAAAGCCATTTAAAAAGAGTTGTTTTCATTTGACATCTTGCACATTGGAGGTGTGTCGATTGCACAGGGAGCAAACATGAAGAATCCAAAAATACAAAAAGAAAAATGGCTTCTAGTGCAGCAGGGGGAGGGGTTGTTACACACCTTTGTTGAATATTATGTGTTTAAAAAGTCATCTTTACCATTTTAGTTATTCAACCCCCTTTTGGGGGGGGGGGACAGAAAAGGTTCAATATTTGAAAATTTTCTTGATTCGCCACTGATGTTCACTACAAAATTAAGGTAAATCTGGGACGACCGAAACCATCTGGAAAAACCAATAAAAATATGAAGATAACTTGAAGATAGCTTGTATTATAATTGTTCATAGTGCATCATAAAGCCCCGTGGTTACATGTAGCTCGCAACAAATAAGTCCAGATTCGAGGGTTGATCTCGGCAGAATGTTAAATTTACGCTGTCCAGTTGAGGTATTGACGATTCTTCCCCACACACCTGGCATTGGAAGTGAAGGTCAAGGATCTTTTATGTCTGACCTTGAAACCTGAATCTCCATTTAAGTGTATGTATGTCTACGAGTGTTATGTCAATAAGGAGTAGTAGAGGTGATTAATTATGGGCCAGCACAAGCGGGACAGACATCTGTTACCGCGGATGTGTCCTTATAAAGAATGGTGGTTTTTATCTGTATTTATTTTGTTTCACAAAGGTTAGTATATTATTTATGCTTGGCATACTTGCTTACTCCTCCTAGGCACTTGATTCCACCTCTGGTATGACCAGGGGTACGCATTTCTGTCTAAATATTGAACGGACAATGCATTGCGCAACACCACTGATACAGTCATTCATTCCAACCCAGTTGACTGACATTACACTAACATAATAAGTACTGCAATTGTCAGTTACATATAACATTTATACATTTACATTTAACATATCTACATTTACATTTAATATTTCTACATTTAATTGTGCGAATGGTACATTACGTAGTTACAAACACACAGTCACAAAAATAGAATTTTGAATCCTCTGGCTTTCGATACGCTCGTGTCCAACCTAAGGCGTAGTGATGAGTATTGATGGCTCCTTCGCCAAACGCTCGGTATCTATAAGGTATCAAATACATGTCCGAACAATTGACAAAGAGTTGTCAAGATTACAGTAATTTTGTGCATTTGTTTTAAATTTTCATGTGTATCGTTATCACAAAATATAAATGTTTTTGACTTTAAAAGTATTCTTTTGTCTGAAAGTTGTTAATTGTATCTAGGAAGACGTGGATAGAAATTTCATATTCCGCAAACAATTTTGAGTATATCATCAACGTGATAATATATAGTAACAGGAACTTCAAATTTCAATAAACGAAAAAATTTGATTCTTCTTATAACTTGCTCCACACACATTCTCCAGATTGCTATTTCGTTCGTTTTCTGTACATCAGATGCAGTCATCTGCGCTAAACCATGCCTTCCTAGTGGAACAAGCAGGTAGGCATGACAGAACGTTAGTTCTTCAATTAGATTGCTGAACGCTTTGTCAGCCATAACACTAGCATAGGGTTCTACCAAATCAAGAAGCCGGGAGTAAATCACAACCCCCTACCTCTCCAACAGCTAGACACAAAACTAATCATTCATGCTGGTATAGAATGTTGCAGTATAGTAATGTTTATAATCACTCCAGCATTGGTTGGAAACCTTCATACTGTGAAGTTTCTCGATGAAGACCCATGAACAATCAAGTATGTGTCGAACTAATAAGTGTCTTAGTGTTTGAAATTTTGGAGACAAATTTGTACGAACAGTTTCTTTGGGGTTTTTAAAAATAACTGGCCAAGAAACTTGCTCAGAACTTTCACCCAAGTAGTAAATAGTCTTGAAACATATGACACTACAATGGAAAATCTATCACCTAACCTTCAGTTAGTAATCCAAGACGGATTTACATCAACGTCAATAACAATTTATCTTTTTTTGGACAGCTTTTAAAAAACCCCTTGAGTTCTTAAACGTCTTGTGTTTTAGGGTATTGATTGATTGATTATTAACTGCTTTCCGCCACACTCAACAATTTTTCAGTTATCTGTTGGCGTCCAGTTTTTGTTGGTGGAGGAGAGAGCCCAGATACAATGTACCTGGGAAGAGACCACCGACCTTCCGCAAGTAAACTGGTAAACTTGCTCACATAACGCCGCGGCCGAGATTCGAACACGCGCCGACAGAGGTGAGTGGCTTTGTGATTTTGAGCCCGATGCTCTAACCACTCAGCCACGGAGGTCCCCTAGTGATGTTGAGATGTGGATCACCGAGTGTTGAAGATGTACCAGGAGGAGGACACAAAGCAATCAACGGGCTCCTCTAGTAAACATCGTTACCAGTGCACCACTCGAATTAGTCTGCATGGATTACCTGACTCTGAAAGCATCCAAGGGAGGTTATCAGCACATATTGGTGATCACGGACCACTTTAATAGATATGCGTTAGCCCTCCCAACCAGGAACCAGTTAGCTAGAACGACTGCAGAAGCATTCTTTAATCATTTTATTGTTCACTAGGGGATACCTGCCAGAATCCATTCGGACCAAGGCGCAAATTTTGAGAGTAAAGTGATTAAAGAATTATGTTCCATCGCAGGGATGAGTAATTCTAGGACCACCAGTTATCACGCCATGGGTAACGGAATGTGCGAGAGGTTCAGTCGGACTCTGCTTGACATGATTGGTTCTCTTACATCTACCAAGAAGGCTAATTGGAAGGCATACGTCAACCCTTTAGTACATGCCTATAATTGTACTCGCCACGAGAGCACAGGACAAACCCCTTGTCTACTCATGTTTGATAGGGATCCAAGATTGCCGTGGACATAACCTTTGGCCTTGAAGAAAATGAGAAGGAACCTACAACTCAGTATGCAGCTGACTTGCGGAGTAAGATCCAAAGAGCATACGAGTTGGCAGCCAAAGCCGCTGAGAAAGCAAGAACCAAGCAGAGGGACACCTACAACACCAAGGTTAGAGGAAGAGCAGTAAAGGTTGGAGACCGAGTACTGGTTAAAATAGTTGCCTTCGACGGTAAACACAAGTTGGCTGACAAATGGGAGCGGGAACCATATGCAGTAATCGCACAGCCAAATGAAGATATTCCTGTTTTTGTCGTCAGAAGGGAAAATGGAGAAGGTAGTACTCGCACTCTACATCGCAACCTTTTACTGTCAATGGGTTTCCTTCATGATGCAACAACAACACCAGCTCCAAGGAAATCAAGAGTGAAGCCTGTATCACCAAATGTTAGAGAGGAACCAAAAGACACATATCAAGGAGAATCTGAGGAGAGTGACTCAGAGGATGATTCTTTATGGGGATTCACAGTTAGTCAGGAGGAGCAAGAAGACAGCAGTCCAATGATTGTTGATGACTCTGAAATTGCTCAAGAGACTAATGCTGTTTCATTTCATGCTAGCGCTAGAGCTTGCTCGGGAAGAAATTTCAGATGCAGAACCATCTCAAACAGAAACAGAAGAGACAGAAGAAGTCCCTCCAAGGAGATCAACCAGACAGAGGAAATTACCTGTCCGTATTTCAAACTGGTGACTTTCTCCTGAACAAGTCTGCAGCACCGAGTGTACCACCTACTCAGAAAGAAGATTGTGAAAAGAAAGTTTCTTACATTACGACTTTAGCATCTCACTCTTCTCTACTGTCCAATTTGCAGGAAGAAGCAGACAGAACTATACTTGACATTTTATCGAATAGATAAATGGATTGTTAAGCAACTGAAAAGGTAATGAAATTTGATTTCTATAGGATATAATACAAATTTTAAATTTTCTCGTGTTCGTTTTATTTTCAGGCCGCTGTCTTTCGTAAAAGAAAAGAAAAATGCTAATCAGCAAAAAAGTATTCCAACATCATTTAAGACATCATTTAGGCGTGAGTATTATTGTATCTGTAGAACTATATGCAACCCCCCCCCCCCCCCCCCCCCCAGGTCCGTGAGATCGATATCCGCATTTATAACAGGCAAAATACATTTTGGGGTCATGCTGGTGAAATTTTGTGGGTATTTTTTTTTTTTTTTTAAACTATGCATGCAATTTATAGATGGTAATGTTACTCGGAGAGAAACAGAGCTTAGCACTTAAAATATGGAAGGATATTTTTAATGGACTTGTTTACATTAAAGCATTCTTCGGATACAGAGTGTAACTAACAGTAGATGGTATGTAATAACAGTTTTATTTGTCTGTGTATACATTACCTTGTTTTTTGAGATATTGCGTAACCTCTTGTTATCATTTTTAACCTAGAAACGTTGAATTGTCACGTCACTAAATTGGGGAAAAAAAATCTTTTAATTTAACACAGTACATTGTAAATTACACGTAGAGAAAGAAAGGACGGTCACATACCTCATCTGCTGGTTACGTACCAGTCCGGAGGCAGGAGAGAGAGAGAGAGAGAGAGAGAGAGAGAGAGAGAGAGAGAGAGAGAGAGAGAGAGAGAGAGAGAGAGAGAGAGAGATGGGGGGGGGCTAACTTTGACAACTGTCTAATATTTTGTGACTTAATTTCAATATCAATAAATTGAGTTTTTTCACTGTGCAGTTTGTAAACTTGAGTAAACAATGCTGTATTGTATTAGAGAATTAAGGACAATTTGTTTTATCTTCTCAGTGCACAAGAGCGCTGATGGGGTACACATGCATACATCTTGCCATAAAAACACCCTTTAAAACGTTTCTTTTTTTGGTGTGAGGATAATGTACTTTTATGTATAAACATCCGCTCTCTCTCTCTCGCTCTCTCTCTCTCTCTCTCCTCTCTCTCTCTCTCTCTCTCTCTCTCTCTGGGTTTAAATCAGAAATGCAAAGTTTGACCTATTATATACAGATGATTCATCCATAATTCTTAAAATGAAATACTAATTTATTAATTTTTTTCCTAATTCTAACTCTATTTAAAACTACACAAATATAAAGTGTCCAATTAAAGGAAATGGCTATTCCAAATTGATCAGCTTGATTTGTTTTGATGTCGTCTCTCTTCAATTTTCATAATTCAGAGAGAGAGAGAGAGAGAGAGAAAGAGAGAGAGAGAGATATTTCAGCAAAAGGAGAAAATTTCTGACTGATGTTCAAATTCTTAATAAAAATCATCCTACTTCGCTATATTAACATTAAAACTAAGTATATAGTCTTATCTAGCTACGGACAGGAAAAGCATCCTGTAAACAATATGACCCCCCCGCAGTCTATTCTTCGATTCTTATATATTCTGACGCTGATAAGTGGACAACATTCAAGACATGGAATTTAGACACGATAATGAATCCAAATAAAAGTCTGTCATTTTTGTTCACTATCTAAGCGGCTAAATGTCGCAATTAATTTTGTATAATTATCTGTTTAATATCACGGTTGCCCAGTCAACTGATGAATCGCTACCAGTACGGACAGGGACCAACTTATAGAAGTGTTCGATTAAAGAAGAGCCTCGGATTGATCGATGGAGAATTTGTAATAAAAATCTCCTAGAATTAAATCACAACAACGCTGCTAGCTCAGCTTACTGCGAACTGATAACAACAAAGCACATGTAACGGACAGAATCGAAGTTATTCCAGAATAAGATTGATCAATTTTTATAAGCATTGATTTAAAACTCTTAATGTCTTAGACGAGCATTTTGTTATCTTTTCTTTAAAAGGGCAGTATGTATCTTGTTAGAGAAATGAAACATGAAAAATGAACCCCCTAAGAACTAAGTGTATTTCGGGGGTGGGAGGGGGTGGGGTGGGGTGGGGTACTGTGGGAGTGGTTTGGTCTGTCACTTAATCATTTCATTGTAAAGTTTTCTATACAAATATTGTCTACATCTTAGTGTAACTCTCAATGAATTTAAATCCACTGTATTCAGTTGTTAACACTCTCGGACAAAAATGATAAATTCTTAGGAACACCCCCCTACCCCCCAAGAATAAATACATGTTATAAAAGGGATATCGATCTTTTTGTAAACCTGACTAGACATTGATGATATGTGTGTGGCAGTCAGCATCGATAACGGACGATGAGATAACATAACCAGCATGTAATGGGCTGGCCATTCATCTGGGTTTTAATAAAGAAGAAACTAAGCATCGCTTTACCAACGTGCCCTTGAAAAGGTGGCACTCCACGAGGGGACGCTTATCATGATGTCCAAGTGGAATGCCGTGATCCCATGTCTCCCGTAGGCCATATTGTTTGTGTGTAAACCATACATTAGTTGTTCATAGGCATAACACAGAGGAATCAATGATCATTTGGCTAATGATGTGAAGTGCTTTTGTCAGGCTCCGTACTGATACAACAACTTGACGTCTCAATGATTTACAGTCGGGTTCAGATTTATTTCATCTCAAGAAACGTTAGCTAGTCTGCAATGTCTGCTGGGGGCATGTCAGAAGAAAAGAGAACGGATGTATTCATTTAGTACGTTTATATATACGTACCAATCTATTTTTAGATATATAGATGCACTTTGAATTCAGCGGCGTGTATATATAACACAATTTCCATTATCAATGAGCAAAAGATCAAGCTTTGTGTGTACCTATCGTTGGCCTTAATCAAAATGTGGGTAAAGGTTCAGGAGATATCTACATTTATTTTCCGTTTTTACTTATTGAAACCAAAAGTTTAATATCTCATAAGCATTCAACTTTCGAAGTAGACTAATCAATGCGTTAAAATTGGGATTTATTATTTAAATACAATTAAAATGTAAATAATACGAAAATGAAACTTTCGTTTTTTTTTCAAGTGAAAGACATTTCCTGAATTCTTATTTTTTCAACAGAACACAAAGATTGCTATGTACGAAAAAAAAAAAAAGAAAAAAAAGAAAAAAAAAGCTTTCCAGCAAAATGTATTACATGTATTTTGTGTATGATGCTAATTTATTTGATTTCAGAAATTTATTTATTTATCAATTTCAGGAAATAATCAATTTCGACAAACATTTTTTCACTATAGAGAAGGATAAAAACATACGTCCCGCAACACCAAATAGGTATAAGGATTATGTTACACTATTCAGACTGTGAAAATGTCATTTTTTTTTTTATTTTTTTTTTTTTTTTAACTCGAAGCCTATCGTGCCCAAGACCACATAATCAGATAACAAAGTGGAGGAAATATTTCTTTGACGCTGAGTTCAAATAATGAATGAGCATCTCCGCGAGAAAAGGAACTTAATTTCAACTCATTATCTTTCTTTCTTTCTTAAAAATAAAACTCTTTGTCTGCAGTAAAATTCCGACTTTCCAGGGCTTGTATACTGTAATCACGTGAACAAAAGAGGGTGTCAAAAGTAAAGTGAAAAGTGAGAGGAAAACAGGAAGAAAATGCGTCCCGACAGTTTATAATCTCCTACTGGATAATGTCTTCCCTGTGACATTTGTGACCTTATGGCCCTGATAAAAAGATGTATACAGCCCCCCCCCCCCCCCCCACACACACATACACATACACACATACACACATACACACACCAAAAAAAACCCACACATACACACACGTGATATTGAAAACCTGTTGATAGTCACTGTTTTTTTTAATAGCTTTATATTTATTGGTAGCGCAAGATAGAACAAACTATGTTCCTAAAACATTTTATGCGAAACAGACATTTTTAATCGTCCTTGATATTACATCATTTCCTCAATGTTTCATTAAGTGAACTCTTGGTATGGACGTATTGCTATAACCGATAATGTCAAAGTCTTAATTCTCGGAACTAGTAGAAACGCGCTATGTTGCACGTACGCATTGATTTACCGGAAAAAAAATTGTTTGATTATTTGATACGGATTTCACTCAATATGGAGGTCTATGTTTGTTTTAACTGTAATACACTTGAGACACGTGTGCATGTCCTATCAAAATTATACGTCGTCGACAACCGAATATACATAACAAAGTTGTTCAATGCGGAAGTGAAATACGTATTTCTTTTACATACTGTAAGGGCTGAGCTCTTGTTTATTTGTAGAAGAAAAAATCATCTGTAAAAAATATATTCACACCCTCCCTTGATAAATGGTTTTATGTTTAAATGTTATGCATATCCAGTTCATGAAGCGTCCTCCATTTTTGATATTTGAATTTATTCAAATGAACCGAGAGTAAATTTTTGTTTGACGATCAAAAGTGAAATCGACGTGAAACAAACGCAATAAGGATTCAGGAGGTTCATATCAAGTGATACGGTATATCGACGTGAAAATTGACTGTGTAAATCTTAACAATGTGATATTGAAATGACAAGGCTCCCCCGCCCACCGCTAATTGGATTGTCCCTCTCCCCCGCCCACCTCTAACTGGTTTTCCCCCCTCCCCTGATCCGCATATCTTAATGAGTCATTGTTTTAACCTTTTCAGACTTTTCCTTTAATGCTGGTGTTCGGTTTAGGTGCCACCCTAGCCGCTTCATATCCCATTTATTGTCTCTACACCAGTCCAGACATCAGGTGAGTGCAAATATATATATATATATATATATATGTGTCAGGGTTACGACCAGATATCAGGTGAATGATACACTGTGCATGTCAATCTATTAGGTGATTTATAAGGAAATGTGAAGCTGACAGAAAAAATGTCCTTAACTAGCGTTCCACTGCCGCTGTATCTCAGATATTAGGTGAGTGTCCAACACTGGTGACATCACTGCTACTCTAATCCAGATATCGAGTGAATGACATCACTGCTACTCTAGTCCAGATATCGAGTGAATGACATCACTGCTACTCTAGTCCAGATATCGAGTGAATGACATCACTGCTACTCTAGTCCAGATATCGAGTGAATGACATCACTGCTACTCTAGTCCAGATATCGAGTGACTGACATCACTGCTACTCTAGTCCAGATATCGAGTGACTGACATCACTGCTACTCTAGTCCAGATATCGAGTGACTGACATCACTGCTACTCTAGTCCAGATATCGAGTGAATGACATCACTGCTACTCTAGTCCAGATATCGAGAGAGTGACATCACTGCTACTCAAGTCCAGATATCGAGTGACTGACATCACTGCTACTCTAGTCCAGATATCGAGAGAGTGACATCACTGCTACTCTAGCCCATATATCGAGTGAGTGACATCACTGCTACTCTAGTCCAGATATCGAATGAGTGATACCACTTCTACTGTAGCCCATATATCGTTTGTTTGTTTGTTTGTTTGTTTATAGCCGCCTGAGCAATTTTTCAGCTATCCGGTGGCTGTCACCATTACCGGTGACAGGGCTGCAAATTTAGGCCTATGCTCGGCACTCAGGGCCTTTGAGCAGGGAGGGATCTTTATCGTGCCACACCTACTGCGACACGGGACCTCGGTTTATACGGTCTCATCCGAAAGACCGGCACCCACGTCCCACAGTGGGATTCGAACCCCCGACTCAAGGATCATCAGATCTATCGAGTGACTGACGTCACTGCTACTCAAGTCCAGATATCGAATAAGTGACATCACTGCTACTCAAGTCCAGATATCGAATAAGTGATATCACTGCTACTCTAGTCCAGATATCGAGTGAATGACATCACTGCTACTCTAGTCCAGATATCGAATAAGTGATATTACTGCTACTCTAGTCCAGATATCGAGTGAGAGGTATCACTGCTATTCTATGAAAAGGCTATGATAACTAACTATATTTCAGATATCGGGTGAGTATTCATAAATGGTGATATTTTTGTAACAGTAGTCTGTATTCCATATGGGTGATTATAATTGGAGTTTCACGTGCTACTATATCTCATGTATATGATGAGTAGGGACCAAGATTACTATAACCAATCCTAAAATGAAAGGATCCAGAGAATAATGTATTGTGGTCACTGCAGAAACGGAATACAATGTGGCAGTCCAGAATGATCTACATAAAACATGCAATTAACGACGCAAATTCCTCTATGCAAAATTCATACAGCTCCGTATTTTTACACCACCGCCTCAAAGTTTTGATATCGCAGAATTCCTAACATATTTTCAAAGTTGATTCATTTGCCACTAAATCAAGAATTTCTTTTTCGATTAACTCTTCTATTCATTGTGATGATGTACAAACAGAGACGACGTTTCCCAGAAGAAAATAATGCTATGCATCGTGATAAATCTAGGTTTGGCTGACATTCAAAATCAGTAAGGACAAATCGCTGCAAGGAAGCACACATGTCCACCGAAACTGCACCATTGTTATAAATCATCTCCGTATGATCATGCATCTGGAGTGATGTCATGTCGATACAACAGTGTTCAGAGATTTGTAATTGGAAAGTCCGTTGGAATTTTGATCAGGCTCGTTTGAAAATTCCTTTTTTGTTCAATGACAGTGGGACGCTTTTATTGAGGTTTACGTCTATAAAGGCATGAAAAGAACTGTCATCGTGAGCCATCGTACCATGACGCTATAATGCAATCACACAGGTGGCCATGTGGTTGTGTTGTTATGCGATCATACAAACAGTCGTAATGCTGCAGTGCGTCACACAAAATGTCTTTCTGTGAGTCTGTAATGCGTCATATAATTGTCCTCACGTGATACTGTGATGCGATAAAACAAAATGTCTCTCTGTGACTTTGTAATGCGTCAAATAATCTGTTATCACGTGACACTGTAATGCAATAACACAAAATGTCTTCCTGTGATTCTGTATTGCGTCACATAAACTGTCGTCACGTGACACTGTAATGCGATAACACAAACTGTGTAGTTGATTGCTTGTCATTTTGTGATTTTAGACTTTGGAAGCGACAGCGACGACCGCGGTATGAGGACGTCGATATCACCAGAAGTAAAACTGTAAGTGGGTCTTCACCAGATGCAAAGGGCCCTCCGTGGCCGAGTGGTTAGAACACTGCACTCAAAATCACAAGGCCTCTCACCTCCAGTCGGCACGGGTTCGATTCTCGCTCGCGCCGATATAGGTGAGAAAGTTTGCCAGTTTACTTTCGGAAGGTCGGTGGTCTCTTCCCAGATACATTGTATATGGGTTCTCTCTCCCACCAATAAAAACTGGACGCCACCAGATAACTGAAAAATTGTTGAGTGTGGCGGTAAACAATAAACAAACAAACCAGATGCAAAGGCCTGGGTTTATTCCTAGTATAGAATAGTACAAAAGTTAACGTCACCAAATACAAAGGCCTCGTTGTATTCCTAGTATAGAATAGTACAAAAATTAGCGTCCTTAGCAGTACGTTTTTATTACTCTTAAAATTGTGTCTTGACAACCCTTACATTGAATTGATTAATAGTCCTATGTAATTGATGATGTGGGTAACTTTTTTTCTTTATTTTACCTAAGACTTCCAAACAAAAGAATCATATTGTGCTTAAAGCATCTCACACCATTCTGTGCCATAACGCCCAGAACACTCGGTAATACCGATTGCAGTTGATAATTACAAAAAATTTCAGGATAAAGCAGAGATTCCCCTAGGTCTAGTATTGATAAACAAACATGTACTATTTATGACTTGTCCTAAAACTCATGCTTGATTGATAGTACAGCTTAACGCCACAATTTCTAAGACTAATGACTGAAGCATATATCGATATGCTTTTAAAACTTTCTCAATTAGTTTGTTGCGCTTGGAGTGAAATCCATATCAATGTAAATTATCTGGATGAAAAGTGATTCATTTTCATAGTTTAAATGATTGGCATTATTCATACGTAATGAGATAGAAATCAATATGAATATCAATAATTTATCATTAACAACATGTTACAATTCATTAGCATTTATGAAATCCTTAGAGACTAAGTTTTATGATCGGGATCGAGATAACAGAAATTGAAATTACAGGTATGGACGATAACACCGTTATTGAAGAGAACGGGACCAGTCAGTGAGATGGAATCATTAGCACACCAAGCCGTGGGTCAACATGAGTATCAGTATGGAGAGGAACGAGATCAGTAGAGGAGTGTGAAAACATAGCAAACCTCAAACTTTATTTTTGTTACTAAGATATTTGAAATGATTGGTGTGAACATGTATATCAATAATAGATGTTGTTTTTTGTGTGTGACAGAACTGTTTCATAAAAGGTGCTAGATAGTGAAGGCTTTATGCAAGATAGTTAGAGTATCTTATGTAGTGCGAGAGAATATAGAAAATGAAAAAACAGGTAGCAATGAAGGTGTACTATTTTATTTGGAAATTTTTCACTATAGTAGGCACATCACATATACTATACTTAAAAAGAAAAGAAAAAAAAAACACCAAACAAATAGGATTGAAAAATAAGGCTGTATAGATTTAAATTCGAAATCTCAGTATTCATGATTGTGCTTTTATGATTATATGTAAAATCCGATAAATGTTGTGTCTGTTCATAATGTACATATAACCTCATAATAAGTATATATAGAGAACCAATGACCCCCTAGTAGATATACCGGATTTGTTTTACTTTTTTGTATTTTAATTTAATTTATTATGTTTGAATTTAAAAAAGTGCCATGTTTCTACGTAAATATGACACTTAAAAGTAGCGAACAATCAATAGTTTTCTTATTTACAGGAAAACATGTCATCATTACGTCGTGTTTTGATTTTTTTGTCAGTTGTACGACACTGGTCTATAGTGAATTTAATGTGTACTATTTTAAAAAACACCTTGTTGAAAGTAAAATATCATTTCATATTTTGTCTTTTTTTTTCTGAAAGATAAGCAAAATTTTACGTTGTGAATTTATTGCCAAAATATCAATGAAAGGTGAAGATAACGAACAGTGATCAATGTCATAACTCTCACAAGGAATACAAATTATAGACGGGTAAACACGGACCCCTGAATATACCAGAGGTGGAATCACGTGCCTAGTAGGAGTAAGCAACCCTATCGACAGGTAACACCCGCCGTGAAAATATGAACATTACGAATGTTAAATTGAGAATATAGCCGCCCGCGTGGCGCAGTGGTTAGAGCGTCAGGCTCAAAGATCTGATGATCCTTGAGTCGGGGGTTCGAATCTCACTGTAGGACATGGGTGCCGGTCTTTCGGATGAGACCGTATAAACCGAGGTCCCGTGTCGCAGTAGGTGTGGCACGATAAAGATCCCTCCCTGCTCAAAGGCCCTGAGTGCCGAGCATAGGCCTAAATTTGCAGCCCTGTCACCGGTAATGGTGACAGCCGCCGGATAGCTGAAAAATTGCTCAGGCGGCTATAAACAAACAAACAAAATAAATTGAGAATAAGGTAAACATGGATCACTGGAATAACCAGAGGTGGCACCAGGTACTTAGAAGGAATAAGCATCCCCTTTTGACCGGTTACTCCCGCCGTTTAACTTATCGCGATATAGAAAGCAGCCAGGGAAGTATTACAGTATCAAGTGATGCTATCCAAATTAGGAATGACTATATCATTTTATGCAATATTTATGGGGAATGTTCAAGGCAGCAGTTGGTCTCATTGCAATAATATATCGCGTATATTAGAAGAACGTCAGTCATGGCGATGTTATAGGATTACGTTGTGCTATATCTACATGAAGAATCTTGATTGACCATTCGATTTTGGGGAAAGGGGATTCAATTTTTTTTTCAAATGATTGATTGATTAGATATTGTTTAACGTCCCGCTCGAGAATCTTTCACTCATATGGAGACGTTACCATTGCCGGTGAAGGGCTGCAAATTTAGGCCTATGCTCGGCGCTTATGGCCTCTGAGTAAGGAGGGATCTTTTTCGTGTCACACTTGCTGTGACACAGGACCTCGGTTTTTGCAGTCTCATCCGAAGGACCGCCCCATCTAGTCGCCTCTTACGACAAGCAAGGGACACTGAGGATCTATTCTAACAACCCGGATCCGCAAATGAAGGGCAACGCCTTCTCAAAGGGGAGATAATACCGAAATGAAAAACAATACATTGAACATTTTTAAAAATCTTCCTATCTTCAAAGGAAGGGTCATACCCCCTTTAAAAGTAATCACAAAAGTGTAAAAATAGGGTGGGGGAATTAAAAATCTTCTCAAGAGCCATAGTACCAGGAAAGTTCCAATTTACATGGAAACTTTCTGACAGAGCACATTCAAGTTTGTTAAAAGTATGGCCCCCAGGAGTAGGATGGGGCCACATTAGGGGATCACAGTTTTACATGCGAATATGTAGGGACAATCTTTAATATGGGCCAAGGTGACTCATATGAGCGATGTGGACGATGAGCCTCTTGTTTTAGATTTTCCCTGATGCGTCTATTTTTGCGCCGTCCTATTTGAGAATTTTTAACTCGCTTAAATACATAACCAGTTTTAGGTGAAATGTTAGACCTGGAGCACAGAACCGAAACAGTAATGTTGGTTGTTTGGATATTATTTAACATCTCGGGCGGGAATCTTTCATTCGTATGGATGCCCACCATTGCCGGTAAAGGGCTGTAAAATTTAGGCCTATGCTCGGGGATTACACCTTTGGGAAGGGAGGGACCTTTATTGTGACACACCTGATGTGACAGAGGACCTGGGTCTTTGCGGTCTCATCCGAAGGACCGCCTCTTTTAGTTGCCTATCTATGTAGTAATATACCACTTTCCCCTGCTTTTGGTGTGTATATCTCCTAGTTGATTCGATACGTGAGAGCATGCCATACGTATGAGAATTTTTTAAAGCGAGGTCAACTACTGACGAAAAAGTTGACGTTGCAGGGTTATAACGAATCTCGTTTGAAGTCATCATTTCGCAAATTTTACGGTCGCTATAGTGACCTTGTTTGCGATTACAAAGTGTCTCTGAGACATATGTTGAATGATTTGTTTCATACCCTTTGTTAGACTGTCATTTTTCATACTAACTTTGACTACGGATAATCCCGTTTACGTAATTTCGACTAAGGGCTCACGGCGGGTGTGACCGATCAGCAGAGGATGCTTACTCCTCCATGGCACCTGATCCTACCTTCGCTTTGTCGGAGGTCCGTGTTACCCTACACTCGAACTTGTATACGTTTTGGGGATTTATGATTACGATTTACACATTGTTTACTTCGCCATTCGATACTCTTGCAACAAGCAAGGGGTGCTGAGGGCCTATTCTAACCCATATCCCCACGGGTTCGCAAAGTAAGGGTTTGTTTTTATGTGTCACTTCCGTTTTCAATGTAATATCCGTTAGGCCCTTGACTTTCACTTCCAATACTGGCGCTAAGCGAAGAAACAGTCCCTGATAAATGCCTTGAGTGTGACGCGGCGCCAAGGTTGAAAATGAAACTTCTGACCTTCTGGATAAGGTTGTAAGTATGCCAATCAGATTTAAATTATTTTCCATGATTTCATCCAATTTTCTCCTTGGTACATGATCGATCTGTGAGCACTAAGCCATCTGTAAGTTAACCGGACTTTATTGCTGTATTTACTGGGTGAGTATAAATACATAAAAATTGCAACATGACGACTAGTTGCATACTATAATGTTTGTATTTACACCCATCCAATAAATTGAAATATTACAAAGCTGCACTATTTACATGCAATTTGCTGAACATTGTTTGAAAACAATGCTTAAATTATCAGCCAATAAAATATACTTTTTTGATTAATGCATTAGTACTCCTACAATGCTTGAATTTTTTTTCTCTAGACGCCGATGGTGTACATGCCAGAATATTTAATCTTTTTTTTTGTCTACGTGATGGGGCATTAAAGTTTATTGAAGCAGAAATGTGGTAATAATTAAAATCGTAAAAGACGAAAATTCTTTCAATTTATATTTGCGTCCATAAGCTCAAGTGCCGTCCTCTACTGATGTTTAACAACCACATCTCAAGAGCCATTTTCTTCGTGGAGCATATATTTTAAAATGCTATTATTTCATGGGGACACTGGCATTGGTCTTCAGGACTAAATGCTTCCATGTTCAATTTGCATTAATTTGATGCTTCCATGTTCAATTTGCATTAATTTGATCATGTTATGCATTCTAAGATATTTTGTTGTAAATGTTGATCTTCTTAAACCGTGTTGATTTGATTTAGATGGAACACTGAAAAAGAAGATTCGGGATTTGGTACATCATTTAGGTAGTTTCCCAAGGGTAGTGTAAAGACGCACTGATGGACGGTACAGGCCAAGGCTTATGCTAAAGAGGTAGTAAGTCAACAGAATGCTGGTCTGCTCCATACATTCCATACACTACCTCTAATGCATTTTCGAAAGAATACATGCCACCAAACGGTCTCCTGTGGATGGAAAAAAGATTTTGAATGAATGAAATTTTATTGCTGAAAATTAACACAATGTTTCCAAATTACATCGTGACGTTAGGCGAGTCTCAAAGGCCTGTTGTATGTAACGTCGTACAGGGCGTTACATGACGTAATGCGAGTTACGTATATCTATGTTTGGATAGAAAGTTATTGAACATACAAAAATACCAAACAATACGACGACTTTGTCTGTTCAAAAAATTCTCTATGTACCGCATGCTACATCTGTCAAATCTCAGACCTTAACTGATCAAACATTGATTATCGATATTGTTGAGCTCAAGATGATGATCAAGGTGAAACACGAAACAGCTACTGGGTAATAGCGTCATCCCAGGAGTGAAGTCCTTTACAGTTAGAGGGTGTATGATCTTTATCATGGCGTATTTACAATTATAAAGTGCATGGTCTTTATCATGGAGTATTTACATTGATTATTATGACAGATCCACTACACTCCATACACGTAGATAAACATCGGGTATTGGGAAATGGTACCTACCATATGGTATAATTGTATTCAGTTTTTCATAACTATTCCAGTTATAGATTCCACGACAGCAAGGTTTAGTTATCGTCCAATCATTAGTCCATTTGTACATCAGTATTTTCTAGCTCTTTGACGCGGTTTCCAATTTTTGAAATTGCAGAACTCAGAGAATTTAAATTAGATTGTTCGTTTTGGAAATAATCTATTTTCTTTCTCATTGATACGACGGTGCATTTCAAGCTGTTTATGTCCTCCTTCAAATCTCCCTCGAGAAAACTCTGTATTATGTTTTTGAGGCCTATGGCGTATGTTTTGGTTAAAGACTGTTTAATTTTGTCAGTTGTCAATCTCTCTACTCTGGCCCTGTAAGCATTTTTAATAGTGGAATCAACGTCATCCAGAGCACCAAGACCCACTAATCCAGAAAATACTACTCCACTTAGAAATCCCGTTGCAGCGACAGCTATTGCAGCATTACGCCCCACTGAAAATTGTGTCATCAGTATACTTCCTGCAACGGCAGGTGCGCTGGGAGCAAAGAAGGAGACGAGAGCAGAGGCGATCTTTTTCTCGACATCAAAGGGGGAAGTAAATCCTTTTATCTTGTCTGTAATCTTATGCAGTGATTCATGAATGTTGATAAACTTTTCTGTGACTTTTTTCATAACTTCTCTTTCAAACATTTCTTCAATGTTTGTCTGTTGCCAAATGTGTGTTTCTCGCTCGATTCTAGAATCCATTTCGCTTCCAATCCAAAACCTTTTGTGTTTTTCAATGTCCTGCAGAATTCGCCTTTTGAACTCCTGGCTATGAATGTAATCATGAAGAGCTCTTGTCGTTTTTTCAAGAAATTCGTCAATATTTTGCTGAAGATTTTCAAATGCCTAAAGTGAAGAAAACACTGATAATATAATATATATATAATTCAAAAGATCACAATGTAATTGGAATCAAATATTATATCCACTATCGTATTTGCTACAATAACATATGACAATGAAGTTACGATTTCAACCTGTCATTGAGTCAAATGCCGTGCGACGTGTTTTATACCATTACGTGTAATAGACCGGTCTTTACAAATTGATTTTGATGATGGATTATTCCGTTTACCTACTCTTAATTTTGCATTTTTTATAGGAATTATGAGATCTATCACCATTCATTATTTTCATCTTTTCATTCTGATGATCCTAAGCAACGGATGATCAGAAAAATTAAAGACAACGAACAATGACTTAGCTAATAAATTATAGATACCGGAGGTGAGATCAGGTGACTAGGTGAACTTGAGCATACCCTGTCGACCGGCCACTCCCGCCGTGAGCCCTCTATTTCGATCAATAAACGGAAGAATCCGTAATTAAAATCTGTGTATTGAATGGCCCAAGAATGATATGAAATACTTCAAACATTTTACTCAAGTGACAAGTTTATTTGCAAATGAAATCGTGATAACGAACATTTAATTTCCGAAATGCTGACTTTAAACGACACCGTTGAAACCCCTGAAGCATAAACGTACTTTGCCAGTAGCGTGCCTCGAATTACAAATTGATCATACGCTGAACATGCCCTTATTTATCTAATCAGTTGAGTGACAAAAATATTATATACAGGTAATGGAAAATTGCTACATGAATAGGGACAGTTGTGAATGATGAACTCTAGCATGTTTTTAATATCAACTTCAGAGTTCTTATCCGTATAATCAAACTGGTGTCAATGAAATGTTTTGGACGACTGATCACAAAATATGCATATTTCCGTTTTCTATTTTTATTGAAAAAGCAGCTTTTTGTGATGTCAAAAAGCCTCAGCTTTCATTTATCGTGAAGAATGGTCGTGCAAAGTGTTGTAAAGTAATACATTATGATTTTGTTGATTTGGGAAAATATTTGTTAATTCAAATTTACGAAATAGTACTTAGAATTAGTTACTCTCAGTTGATTTACACCTCGTCTGGCATATGTTGTGATACAATGCGTTTAAAGTTTCTTCACAGCTGTTAATATTTTAGTTAGAAGCAAAGATTGGGGCTTGGTAGAACATTTACTCGACCCAGCAATGCTTCTATGTAATGGTTTTTGTGAATTTTAATAATCCAGTATAGGTACGGTATCTCATTCATTTGTTCCATTGAATGAAATATTAAATGTGTTTAAATCTGAAGAATGAGTTTGAAGAATTTCACATTATGAAAAGACCTTTGAGTATAAGTAGTATTACAAAATGTGGAATTAAGTTCATGTAAGTTGTAATAATTCTTACAAACACAGAAGACACAAAGACAATGTTATTGCAACTTTTGTCAGCTGAAACCAAAATATATTCCTCAAGTATCCAATAGCTAATACGTAATTTTAATATTTCTCTAATACTTGTTATCCTTTCTGACATGGTATATTTAGTCCATCGCCTGACATAATCTTCTACAGAATTCATAATAAAGATGAAGTTCTACCACTAATTGGAAAACTGAAGTTCTCTGAATTTGCGAGTTTTAAAATCAGTGAGTTCAGGTCCTCATTTTCAACTGTCTCAACACCAATAGCAATGACTTATGGAGCTGGATTATTTTTGAAAGGAGAAGAAAAACAAGAAAACGTAGGTATAGGATAGTCGTTATCTGGGCACTGCAAATTTTGTAGTTAAAATGTTAGGATGCAGTAATGGAAGTATATTTGTAGGAAATAGATGGCGTACACTTGAACTTGAAATATTCTGGAATACATGACTGCACTGATTTGTGACAAAGAGTGTTCCATGTGCTATTCCTTTTTTAGCAGCTTTAAGTTAGATTAACTGACATAATGATTTAGATGAATTATCAGACATAATCCTCGGTGGTTTAAAGGTATTGTGAAAATAAAGAACAGTAATCATTGCATATTATGCCCCTCCATGCAATCATAAAATATACGATCTTTCATTTCTTAAACAAATAAAACAATTAAAAACAAAAAGCAAACAAAAGCAAACAATAAATAAAATTAAAAAAAAAAGAAATTAAAAAAAACAAAAATACCCCTAAAAACAAAAACCTAAATCAAAAAAAAAAAAAAATAAAAAAACAAAAAAACCTGGACATTGATAAAATGATTCTTCATATCGCGGATGTACACGAAAAGGCCAAGACAACTAATAGTATTCAATCTCGTAATTCCTATAGAAAATACAAATCAGAGAGATGGGCAAACACGGACCCCTGGTCATACCAGATGTGGGATCAGGTGTCTAGGAGGAGCAAGCATCCTCTGTCGACCGGTCAGTGTGCCAAGAACGGCCTAACAATTGGTATGAAACACATCAGACAGCATTTGACTTAATGGTAAGTTGTACTGGCAAACTAGATCGTTATAACGACCATAAAATTTGCGAAATGCTGACTTTGGACGAGACTGTACAAACCCCTGTAACATCAACTTCTTTGTCAGTAGCCCGTCTCGATTTAAAAACTGATCATATGCAGAACAAGGTCTTGCGTATCGAATCAGTTAGGAGATATACACACCATATGCAGGTGATGATGGCACATTGCCACATAGATAAGGGAAGTTGTCGATGGAGAAATTGAAATCATTCCGTTTGTCACAAAGTTGAGTTGTTAGTTTGCCGCCGGCATTTTTTTTTTCAGTAAAATATCAAAATACGAAGCAGAAGTGGAAGACTCTACTTTTATATGGAGTTCATAGTGATAATGGTTGGTTGACTGATTTTATATCGTTTAACGTCCCGCTCGATATATATATATATATATATATATATATATATATATATATATATATATATATATATATATCACAGCAATCGGTATAAGTATAGGTAAAAAGATTAAAGATAAAAAAGAAACACGAAGACATTTAGTAAAGCTTTAGCACTTTCATTTGAAATACATTAAGTTACTTGGCGACGTTACGTCATAAACAGCGTAACGGTAAAGTTAAACAAATCTAGACGTCATTAGATAGTGAATGTTTTATAAATAAAAATTCAACAAAGTGATTTAGATGTTTGAACAAAAACAATTTGATATATTTCCATTGTACAAGTTTTCGGATGAAAGAGATATACAGTGATGTGAAAGGGTAAAACATTTTATTGATATGTTTTAACCTAAACTCCATAATTCAGTTTAACTTTTACTACATTTGTATATGAAAAATGTTCTTTTACAGTTTTCCCGCATTGCTATAACATGACGTCACTATAAACATAACGTTTTAATGTTGAGCGTCTTATGACGTCGAAATTGATTTTCCCCGCACTGCTTTACTATGCCGTCACAATGAACAACACGTCTCGGTGTTTCTTTTTTATTTTTTGACACACACACACACGACATACATACACACTCATATATATATATATATATATATATATATATATATAGATAGATAGATAGATAGATAGATAGATAGATAGATAGATAGATAGATATATAGATAGATAGATAAATAGACAGATAGATATTGATGTATGTAGTACATATAGTTACAGTGTATACCTGTATATTACTCAAGTTCACTTTTATTTCGCAAGACCATACTTACGAGTGGATACATTGATATATTTATATCTGAAAGAGTTTATTCACGAGAACTTAATTTGGGCGGATGCTAAGGTAATGAACATGACAACGAATATTACGAACAATAGTCTTATGCGTAAATTATGCTCTGATGAATGAAATGTGATTTACAGGAACAAAAATTAACATAAATACCCGGTATTCTTGTGACTTCTCATTAAAATAAACACGTGACGGTATATTTCGGATATTACCTCCCGTCGTTTATGTTCCGTTTCCTGTAACTCCTTTGCGAGTTTATCAAAGGCTCGGATGTTTTCTTCTGTGCTTTGTCTTGCAAAGTGTAACTTGCCGGCCACAACTAAGTCACAATCTTCAATAAATGACCTGATAAATCTGAAATATACATTCTGTTGTTCAAGGTATGTTAAATTAAAAAAAACCCAAACATTTTAATAATCTCTAATTATTTTTTCCTGGAAAGAATATTAATGTCATGTTCCTCAATATGAATACGATAAGATTTTATTCCCAGTAATCCTGTATTTAGAAAATGCGGTGCGTACAGAACGGTGAAAATAATAAACATCAATAAATGCCGCACAGTTCCTAAGAAGACAATACTATTAAAATCACTGATGATATTGTAATGACTCAATATAGGAAATCTGTTTAAATTGTAAAACAGCAACATTCACTGTTGACGAAGTTTAACAATGAATTAACATTTGTATTATCTTACTCAATGTGGATTTTTATTCTTTTGTTTTCATTTTTTGCGATTATGGTTTTCAGGATCAGTTGGAAGTGGTCAAATTCTCTCTGGTACAGTTTATTTTCTTCAACCTGGAAATGAAGTTATCCACAATATCAAGATATTAGGCCTGAGCTGGACAAGTTTAGAAACTGTTCTCATGAGTTTCGAAAAAACCAATTAAAAGAATATGACTTTAATTTTATTGAATATCATAATAATTGACAGAGACAATTTGTGATTTTCAAATGATTGATTGATTGATTGATTATTTGTTGCTTTCCGCCACACTCAACAATTTTTCAGTTATCTGGTGGCGTCCAGTTTTTGTTGGTGGAGGAGAGAACCCAGATACAATGTACCTGGGAAGAGACCACCGACCTTCCGCAAGTAAACTGTCAAACTTGCTCACATAACGCCGCGGCCGAGATTCGAACACGCGCCGACAGAGGTGAGAGGTTTTGTGATTTTGAGCGCGATGTTCTAACCACTCGGCCAAGGAGGCCCCGACTTTGAAATGAAAAGGCTTAGACAAACATCAGTATCCAATCTGGTAATTACTAGAGAAAATACAAATCAGAGGGATGGGCAAACACGGACCCCTGGTCATACCAGATGTGGGATCAGGTACATAGGAGGATTAAGCATCCCCTGTCGACCGGTCACACCCGCCGTGAGCCCCATATTCCGATCAGGTAAACGGAGCAATCCGTAGTCGGAATCAGTGTGCCAAGGACGGCCTAGCAATTGGTATGAAACATATCGGACAGCATCTGACTTAATGGTAAGTTGTACTGGCAAACTAGAACGTTATAACGACCATAAAATTTGCGAAATGCTGATTTTAGACGACGAGACTGTACAAACCCCTATAACCTCAATTTCTTTGTCAGTCTCGATTTAAAAACTGATCATAAGCAGAACAAGCTCTTGTGTATCGAATCAGTTGGGCGATATAAACACCATATGCAGGTGATGATTGAATATTGCCACACAAATAAGAGAAGTTGACGATGGAGAAATTGAAATCATCCCGTTTGTCGTTTTATTTCAAGCTCACTGGGATATATCGAATCTACATATGAATGAAAATGGTCATTGTTAATAGACAAAACGTCGTCGATATATCTAAATGTGAAATAGAAGGCCACAACATGATATTTTTTCTTCTCGTGTAGAAGCTTTTGAATGAATTCTGCTTCGTAAGAATATAAAATAGGTCAGCTAACAAAGGGGCACAATTCGTGTCCATGGACTGTTATCACCAAATATTACGAAAATATTGTCAATGAGCATCTTTTTTTTATCAACTTCAGAGTATTTGTGCCTGGAGTCAGAGTGGTGTGTAACAAAATTATTTTTGGGATGACCAATCACTAAATATGAACATTTCCTTTTACCATTTTGGTTCACGAAACAACTGTCTATGATGTCAAAAAGTCTAGTCTTTAATTTATCGTGAGATAATTACAATATTTCTGCAATCTCAATTAATTATGCCCTGTGGAGATCCGGGTTGTTTGAAGAGATCCTCAGTATCCCTAGCTTGTCGTAAGAGGCGAGTAAATGGGGCGGTCATTCGGATCAGACCGCGAAAACCGAGGCCCCGTGTTACAGCAGGTATACCACGATAGAGATCCCTCCCTCCTCAAAGGCTATAAGCGCCGGTCATAGGCCTAAATTTTGCAGCTCTTCACTGACAATGGTGACGTCTCCATATGAGTGAAAAATTCTCGAGCGGGACGTAAAATAATATATAATCAATCAATCAGTTAACTACACCCATTAATTCTTAGGAAAGGCATTGAATATCAAAATTGAAAGTCGTCCTTTGATTTAGATCTTACACAAGCAATAGAGTTTTACTTCGCTGATTTGCAAGTAATTGAAAGAAGCACACGATTATAGTTCGATAAATACTCACCCTGGCTGCCGCAAATTTAAGAATATAGTTATCGTCTACTTCTTTCCAAATACTGTGTAATTTCGTCTTCGTCTCCTCAAACAGGTCGGTCTTTCGGTTTTTGAGGATCAATGAATCCCATTTGTTCAGTAGAAAAATCGCATCCTCAGGATCGAAGCCATGCATGTGTTTCAAGGATCCTCTGACACGTTCCAATATTCGCACAAGCTGCATTGAAATTCTACCCTTTGAACATATGCTAACTGATGTTGATTGTCCCGTATTTTAAATATAAAGGAACCAAATTATGCATAACATTAACCATACGACTAAACTGAAAAGCCAAATAGGCATTAACGGTTGGTCAAAATTGAAACATTATAAATCTTTGGTACGAAAATTAAATGACATACGCGGTCACCCTGCAGTCCTCCAGCATTTCCCATATTAACCACAAAGACAAAAGCCAGGGCGTTAGGTATGTAGTCCATCATCATACTGGCCACCTCTTCCTGCTCCTGGTCTCCAATTCCTGGCGTATCCACTATCACTATGTTACCCTGAAATTGTATCATTACCATCTCGTAAGCATTTAACATCCACACACACACACACACACACACACACACACACACACACACACACACACACACACACACACATATATATATATATATATATATATATATATATATATCTTGTTGAGGAGAATAGCGCAATCCGAAGAAAGCGGTCTAACAATTTGTATGAAACATGTCAGACCTGGTGTCAGGTTGTATTTGCAAAAAAGGCTACGATATCTAATAGTATAAAATCTCGTAATTCCTATAGAAAATAAAAATCAGGGAGATTGGCAAACACGGACCCCTGGACATTCCTGAGGTGGGGTCAGGTGCCTAGGAGGAGTAAGCATTCCTTGTCGATCAGTCACACCCTCCGTGAGCCCTACATCCCGATCAGGTAAATGGAGCAATCCATAGTCAGAATCAGTGTGCCAAGAACGGCCTAACAATTGGTATGAAACACGTCAGTCAGCCTTTCTACGGAAGGCTGATGATGAAATAAAACTCCAAACGTCGTAGTGTTTTTATGATAAAAAAATGAAATGATATGAAAAAAAGTAACAAATTTACCAAATGTTATTTTAAGTTTTGAGGAATCCACACTTGATTTAAACTCCTGATGTGGTAGTATACCTTCACATCATACTTATTGGATCCTGCAATCTTTATAAGGGTTTTAGAAAGTCGTGGAATTCAGTATATGTGTATGATAATTAACTTCATTCATTCCATTTTCTAGGATCTCAATGACTTTAGAAATTATACCTGGCCTGGAGGTTATAAAACGTTTTGAGTATGTACTCCGTACTCAAACTCGAAATCCTTACTCCAAAGTCATACTCATACTCAAAAGTTATATATATATATGAGTGGAATTTTGAGTTTGAGTATGGGTTAGAGTACTGAGAATGAGTGTGAATATGGAGTACATACTCAAAAAGTGTTATAACCTCCAGACCAGATTTCCATAGAATGTTGCAGTTATTTACAAAACATTATTTCGTAAAGAGAGAGACATATACAAGCTACTGTATAGTCAATGTAACCTTGATTGTAATTACATTACTTTTGTTTTCCTTGTTACATATCCCAAAATACAAATATAAAAACATTTTTTGTTATTTGTTATACCCATGCATGCTTACCTTTAATATGTCAACTGGAAGCCAAACGTCAATATATTTTATTTTGTCATCGTTTGTTGTGGCTAGTTTTGAGAGCTTTTCTGTCATATCCTTTCTGTCATCACACTCTATTTCTTCTATCACCCTGTCCTCGCTTTCAGATGTTGATATTTTTAATTTGTCCGAGTATTTCATTCGACATATTTTGGATGTCGTGGCCATGATATCCGTGGGTAAGATGTCATCCCCGATGATCAAGTTTATAACACTGGATTTTCCAGCACTTGTTTCTCCTGCAAGATTTAAAAACCACGTCAACTGACAATCATTGTTAACAATTTTATGTGTGGTAAAATGTATGCAAAAGTGAACACACACACACACACACACACACACACTCACACACACACACACACACACACACACACACACACACACACACACACACACACACACACACACACACACACAGAGGATTACACACACATATATATATATATGGGTTTCCATGCCCAAGTCGTTAGAACATCGCGCTCACAAGGCCAATCATCTCTGGTCGGTGCGGGTTTGATTCTCGTTCTCGCCGATATAAGTGATCAAGTTTGCTAGTTTACTTTCGGAAGGTCAGTGGTCTCTTCTCGAATACATTGTATATGGGTTTTTCTTCCACCAATAAAAATATGGATGCCACCATATAATAGATAACTGAAAACAGTACAAATCTGTCGGAAAACACTACTCATATATGAGTCGCTCCATGCAAACCCCCCTTATGCCAATTCACCACAATAAGAATACACGACGTAAGCTGGAGGAAAAAAAACACATGGGAAACTGAAAACACATAAAACGCTAACCAAAGTGCTACTTAATGGATCAAATTAAGGTGATGAATGCAATTTAAGGTGCTGCAAATCTCTCCCTCCAATATTTATTTTGGAAATGATCTTTGTCAAATACCTGTCCATGGACCTTCGTAAAATGTCAGAAACATTATTAGGCCTAATACACTTTCGTGATACCGGCTGCTGTGCAATGCTAGCGGAGCGCACCATCGTCACATTGTGGATTTCCTTGTAAATGAATGTATGAAATTTATTGATTGATTGATTATATATTGTTTAACGTTCCGCTCAGCGTTTACGGCCTTTGAGCAGAGAGGGATCTTTATCGTGTCACACCTGGAGCCTGGGTTTTTGCGGTCTCATCCGAAGGACCGATCCATTTAGTCGCCTCTTACGACAAGCTAAGGGTGCTGAGGATCTATTCTAACCCGGATCCTCACGGGACTTACGAAATTTAAAATCTGGGATGCATTACTATGGTAAATAATATTTATTATAAATGCAATGTTTTGTATATGTTTATTAAGAACTGACGGGCAAACAAATAAATTCAATATTGTTCAGGTCTCGCTGTCATATGGGCCCAGCAGTATCGGCCTACATGCTCAACTTTTTGTGAAATATCTTTGAAAATAACAAATGTGGGTGTATTTCAAGAAATGGCACATTCATTCTTTACTGTGTACAGTATAAAAATAAAAACTTGTTAACGACAGCACCTTGAAATTTGCTCCGCGATTGATAATTTTGAAGGGATGTTTATAGACGATTGGAAAATGTATGGCGCGCTATATAGAAATTTAAACTATGAAATGTAATTTCAATATTCAAAAATTGTTTCAATTTTTTTTTATTGAAATAAAGATTTTAAATTGAAATGTTATAGTTCTTTCTTAACATGTCTTTTGGAACAATGCGTGTTTGTTTTAATTGCTATTTTGAAATAAATTCATTAGGTAAAAAGAAAAAAAAACCATACAAGTCAATTAAATCATAAATGAATAAATTCATTATCTTAAATTGTTTTTCTACATTTCTCAAAAACATATTAGAAAAAAAAATCAACACAGGTAGTGAACTTAACAAAGAATGCACGTGTAACTGCAGTATCTAGAGAAACTATTTAGGGGTCTACAAGCTGGAGGATAAAGCGTTTTACACAAATAAAAACTAAAGCGATGTCAAGTGGCATTAATTCCCTGACCCCATGAAGTCTGTGTAGCTGTTGTTCGAATTTTATTTGATGCAAGTGTAGACATTGCTAAAGACTATTTTTATGCATTTGGTTAGGAATAATGTATGCCTATACTTTTATGGCAATACCGATATACTGCTTACTAAGAAACATCTGAAACATTAGATGACTCTTCAGTTTCTTACAATGAGTGTTAAAAACATTAGCTCGCCTAAGAATGATGTACAAATATGGTACGCGGGTATATTAGAAAAATAAAAACAAAAACAAAGCAAAAAGAAAAAATATATAAATATGAACTATAAGACCTGGCATTTAATCTTTGTAAATCAACACGTTTTATGGTATATGTATTATTTTTTCTTTATTAAATTTCTCCTCCTGGGTGAGTTTAAAAGTTAAGCTAACAATAAAATAAACCCACATAATTGAGACCTCTCTACCCCTCCTGAAAATCTTTGATCGTTTATTTTACATCCCTTTGTTAAATTTTCTCACACTTGAGACGTCACAATCTGCAGGTTAGGTACCACAAACTTAATCCTATGCTTAGTGCTCATGGCCATAGCAGTAAGGTTTCTTTAAATGCAGGTGCTACACAAGACCTCCATGTTTTTCAAAGTCATATCCAAAAAGACCAACAATTCCCACTTCTAAATGTCGTGGTTTGGATATCACTTAATGCCTTCTAAGGTATGACGCGGCCATAATCTCCCGGTCACATGACGAATGTTCTACATGCATGTTATATATCATAACTTCATTTTCGGAGGGGGAGGGCAACCGGAATTTTAAAAAATGGAAGTTAGCTTCTTGAACATACTTGAGAAGCGAAATTTCAGCTACCGTCAAAATCCTAATTCTACAATCCTGTCTTCTGGTTGGGGTGGGGTGGAACTTTTACTATGACTGCTCCAAAATTTTCCCCCATAGACTTCGCTATCTTAAACCGTTGGGGAAGGGATTAGCTTTGGGTCTTCGTCTCCACCATGAATGCCTAAGAAATTCTTTCATTATTTTCTTAAATTTTGGAGTGGGGTGTAGTCTTTTTTAATATCTATGCTCGTACATCGCAAAATATATTTTTTATTCGTAACATCCAAGCTTCCATGCTTCTCATTCACTATTACGGTTAAATATTATGGCAATGGGAGCAGTCACTCAATAAAAACTGGACGCCACCAGATAACTGAAAAATTGTTCAGTGTGGCGGAAAACAAAATCAATCGAAAACTTTTAACATAAAGGTATTTTTGCTTGGAACGGCTCATATATATAGTTGAACTTCGGTATCTCAAACACTGATATCTCGAATACCATGGATATCTCGAAGTGACTCGGAAGTCCTAACTTATTCTTCAAGTATTTTACTGTCAATATCTCGAATCCTTGGATATCTCGTTTTTTTCCCGGTTCAATCGAGTTCGAGGTGATGATGTTTGAATATATATATATATATATATATATATATATATATATATATAGAGAGAGAGAGAGAGAGAGAGAGAGAGAGAGAGACAGAGCGAACAGTGAGCAATTCCATTGCCCCATACGGAATACAAAGTAGAGAGTTGGGTAAACAATTTATCGGAGTTGGAATCTGGTGCCTAAGAGGATTAACCATCCCCTGTCGATCAGTCACACTCTATATCTTGATCAGGTAAACGGAATAATACGTAGTCAGTATCAGTGTGTCAAGAACGGCCTAACAATTGGTATGGCCCAATGACGGGTTATATTGATAAACTAGATAGTTATAACGACCATAGAATTCGAGAAATTCTGCCTTTAATCGAGACTGTTGAAAACCCTGTAACATAACAAATTTGATCATACGCAGAACAAGATTTTATGTATGGAATCAGCTGAAATATATAACACCATAAATATGGAAAGTTGACGATCGAGAAGATGAAATCATCTCTTTGGTGATGAAGTTATATATATATATATATATATATATATATATATGTATATATATAGTTTGTGAAAAAAGTCTAATAAAGTCAAGATACACAAAACTGGAATTACATTTCACTGTTAGCGCTTTCGGCTTTGATGCCTCTTCAGACAGTTATAAAAATTACATTACAGCCGAAAGTGCTAGCAGTGCAATGTAATTCGAGTTTTTGTGTTTCTTGACTTTTCGTATTGGATTATATGTATAATTTATATACTATCTAAGAAATCTTCACTAAATTTTCTTTATTAAAGTCTGTCTAATTGTATAAAGCTGCTCTGAGTCTTATTTTACCTGCAATTACCATTGCACAGTCTTTCATCAAGTCATTCTTCCTGGAATCTATTTGTTTGTCAATGTCCTTCATTTTACTCATTTTGGGCTCTTCTCTGATGTGATCACGGTATTCTGGTAAGTCAATCAATTTCTGCACGGAAGTCAATACATCTGTTACGTCAGTCTGAAGAAAGCTGTAAGTGCGGGTGTATCTGTAAAATTGAAAATCTATACAGTATTTTCCCCGTTTTGATTTTTCGTGGTATGGACACGTAAATAATGGATTTCATCCAGAAAGAAGAGGATGTGAACTAAAGAGGAAGTGAGGTCTCATTTGGCTTCCCCCACAGAAGATATATTAGGCTAATATGATATGTCTAGGATTCTGTATACTAAGCGGTCTGACACCCATATCATCGATATGTAATGCCCACCTTATCTTATAAAAAGGCTAAGATGACTAACAGTATTCAGATCTAGCAATTCCCACAGAAAATACAAATCAGAGAGATGGGCAAACACGGACTCCTGGTCATACCAGAGGTGGGATCAGGTGCCTGGGAGGAGTAAGCATCTCCTGTCAACCGGTCACACTCCGCCGTGAGCCCTATATTCCAAACGGATAATACGACAAGCATTAGTCTAATTTTGAAGGAAATGAATTACATACATGCATGCTTCGCAGTGCTGTGCGAGTCCTGTTTGTGAAACTAAAGACTTGAAAATATGTAGTGATTCCTCATTCAGATATCATTTGGAAGAGACAATCGCGGTTCTGTCGGATATAATTTTCAGAATAAAGGTTCATTATAGCGACTGTGATTTGCAGATTAAAGAACTGAACCTTCACAGTATGGCCCCATGCAAATTTGTAAGTTAGTGACATTTCAGCTACATCAATTTAATGTTCTTCCTTACATCAAACCATAAATGAATGCCAAATGCTGAGCATTTCTAAGTGACAATAACGGATCTCTCGGATACGACCTTAATTTGTTGTGCGTCATCTGCAACTGGTGACGTCTTAACATAAGTGAGACTTCCTGAAGCGACGCAAAACATACAAGCAAACCAAAATTCCAATTCCAATAACAAAATTAGAAGTAGAGTAAACACGGACCCCTTGATATACCAGTAGTATGTAGAGGTGGGATGTAGTATGCAGGAGTAAGTAAACCCTGTTGACCGCGGTCATTCCCGCCGTGAGCACAGTGTCGATATATAACGGCCATATAATTTGCAAAAAGACATTGTTGAACCCCTGGGATTCAGTCAAAGTACCATTTATCAACCATGTTTTATTTATAAAAAGAAAAACCAATTCAAACAAATGACGTACTCCATGATATACACTCTATCATTAAAAAGCATATTAGATTAATCATTTATAAGCTCTTTTAAAATGAATAATGAATTTAAGTCTTGCTGCTTGATATCCTTGATATTTTTCTTTTGCATTTTGAATGGTTAAATACAGATGATTACTTAAAGTCGCTGCTGCACATGACGTCATCGAGTTCCCTTTCGGTGTCTGTGTCACACTGTGTTGTTGTCTCCATTTCATGTGTTGAATTCTGTAAAGATGAATGAGAATACCGTGATGAAATCAAGAAGACGAATCAGACGAG
The DNA here is from genome assembly GCA_024699665.1 of Ostrea denselamellosa. NCBI lineage: Eukaryota > Metazoa > Mollusca > Bivalvia > Ostreida > Ostreidae > Ostrea > Ostrea denselamellosa. The sequence goes on along the minus strand of JAMZEH010000050.1, from coordinate 2,489,998 downwards.
TATTAAGATGAAAAAGCTAAAGATAACGAACAGTTAGAATTATTCATTCATATACTACGGACTTTAAAAACGCAACACTTGATTACTTTATATATTATAAATTTGTTCATATATCTAATGAAAAATTCATAGTGGCATATTATAAATCATATTAACTGAACATCATTCTTTGATTTTGAACACCATTTTATTCACAAAGAGGCTACAGTTGAAATGAATGTCAATGAGGGGTGCGTCCAAAATGTGGTTTTGTTCACTAGTACCGGATATGACCTCCATTAGCAGTGATGGAGGCGCGAAGGCGACGTGACATTGATTGATAAACATTTCGGATGGTCCTCTGAGGAATATTCTGCCATTCCTCTAACAAGGCTCTCCCTAATTCTTGCGGATTCTGAGGCTGAGGCTGGCGGCTGCGTACACGTCTCCCCAGCTCGTCCCACAAATACTCGATTGGATTCAAGTCTGGGGACATAGTGGACCAATCAAGGGCGTCAATGGCTTTCGTTTGACAAAAAGTTTTGATATCAATCTTGCCGTATGTGCGCGCATTGTCCAGTTGGAAAATTAACCCATTTCCTTGCCTCTGCTGCATTAATGGTGCTAAAACACGCTGATCCACGAGTCATTGTGATTAAATAAAGAACACAACGCATCCACCTAATGTAAAATGCCGCTTCATCTCACAGACACGGTGAAAGAAACACGTTATGGACGTGTGTCGTTAAAGATACTTACAAATGAACTACATGGGTGTCATGATTTTGTGTATCTATATGAAATGTCCAAGAGTATGTATCCAAAGCGAATATACAGACAGTATATGTTATCTGTACATCTTATTACCTTATTGCATACGAAATGGATTGTAGTTCACTTCACGAGTTGATTTTAAAGGTACAGCGTTTAGGAGTGAAAAATATAAATATATTGGTGAATATTTGGTTCATTTAGTTTTGAAAAGTGAAATAATGAATGACATGAAAACAAAATATCAGCATAATATGTAACAGTCTGCGGATCATATCTCATTGATTGGGAGAGGGGTTAGTAAAATGGCTTTTTAAATGCAATCTCTAGTTTGACTTTTTTTTTATAATCTTACTATTTAATCCATATATCTTACAAATATTATCAACATAACTGCTTCTTTCAGATGTTCATTCTATGTACGATAATGATTGATTGATTATTTATTGCTTTCCGCCACACTCAACAATTTTTCAGTTATCTGGTTGCGTCCAGTTTTTGTTGGTGGAGGAGAGAACCGAGATACAATGTACCTGGGAAGAGACCACCGATCTTCCGCAGGTAAACTGGCAAACTTGCTCACATAACGCCGCGGCCGAGATTCGAACACGCGCCGAGAGAGGTGAGAAGCTTTGTGATTTTGAGCCCGACGCTCTAACCACTCGGCCACGGAGGCCCCCTATAAGTGGAAGAGAGTACCCGGGAAGAAACCATCGGTCTTTCCTAAAGTAAACCGCCAAAGTCTCTCAGATATATCGGCACGAACGAGAATTGAACCTGCGCCGTCTAGAAACAAGAGGACACTCGGCCACAGAGGCCCTTATATATATATATATATATATATATATATATATATATATAATTAGTATGAACTATTTATGAAACGATGGATTCAGAGCACGACTTCCCGTTGTCTCTATAATTTCCGTTTTGGTTTTACATAATGCTGACTTCCACATAATATTATTGCATACGATGTTTTCAGTTCCCTTTTCCGTTCCGTGTTTTAGCAACACCGTTTCAAAACGAAAGTTGATGAATGTTCCGTGAATTTGGAATAAATATCAAATAATAGCCGCTCCTATTGTGACTTACGCTGGAAAATTTTGCATGAATAATAAATATTTTATTTCTAATGTGACTGGATCCACTGAATACAGACCCAATCAATCAACACATCATACATATCATGATATATAAAAAATATTTAAAAAGCTACCTATATTCATCTGAAAGTCGTTCCCGTAATATCACAACAGCAAAACTTCCGCTAATTCCTAATCATTTGAAGTATTAAGCATATTCCACACTCACGGTCTCACCAGTGAAGTTGGTGACAGGTAAATAGGGGGCGCTAAGCTGGCTAAATCTAGATCATTGTAGATTGGTTTCAATCGCCTTATTGTGCTTCCGACAAAAGCCATTTAAAAAGAGTTGTTTTCATTTGACATCTTGCACATTGGAGGTGTGTCGATTGCACAGGGAGCAAACATGAAGAATCCAAAAATACAAAAAGAAAAATGGCTTCTAGTGCAGCAGGGGGAGGGGTTGTTACACACCTTTGTTGAATATTATGTGTTTAAAAAGTCATCTTTACCATTTTAGTTATTCAACCCCCTTTTGGGGGGGACAGAAAAGGTTCAATATTTGAAAATTTTCTTGATTCGCCACTGATGTTCACTACAAAATTAAGGTAAATCTGGGACGACCGAAACCATCTGGAAAAACCAATAAAAATATGAAGATAACTTGAAGATAGCTTGTATTATAACTGTTCATAGTGCATCATAAAGCCCCGTGGTTACATGTAGCTCGCAACAAATAAGTCCAGATTCGAGGGTTGATCTCGGCAGAATGTTAAATTTACGCTGTCCAGTTGAGGTATTGACGATTCTTCCCCACACACCTGGCATTGGAAGTGAAGGTCAAGGATCTTTTATGTCTGACCTTGAAACCTGAATCTCCATTTAAGTGTATGTATGTCTACGAGTGTTATGTCAATAAGGAGTAGTAGAGGTGATTAATAATGGGCCAGCACAAGCGGGACAGACATCTGTTACCGCGGATGTGTCCTTATAAAGAATGGTGGTTTTTATCTGTATTTATTTTGTTTCACAAAGGTTAGTATATTATTTATGCTTGGCATACTTGCTTACTCCTCCTAGGCACTTGATTCCACCTCTGGTATGACCAGGGGTACGCATTTCTGTCTAAATATTGAACGGACAATGCATTGCGCAACACCACTGATACAGTCATTCATTCCAACCCAGTTGACTGACATTACACTAACATAATAAGTACTGCAATTGTCAGTTACATATAACATTTATACATTTACATTTAACATATCTACATTTACATTTAATATTTCTACAGTTAATTGTGCGAATGGTACATTACGTAGTTACAAACACACAGTCACAAAAATAGAATTTTGAATCCTCTGGCTTTCGATACGCTCGTGTCCAACCTAAGGCGTAGTGATGAGTATTGATGGCTCCTTCGCCAAACGCTCGGTATCTATAAGGTATCAAATATATGTCCGAACAATTGACAAAGAGTTGTCAAGATTACAGTAATTTTGTGCATTTGTTTTAAATTTTCATGTGTATCGTTATCACAAAATATAAATGTTTTTGACTTTAAAAGTATTCTTTTGTCTGAAAGTTGTTAATTGTATCTAGGAAGACGTGGATAGAAATTTCATATTCCGCAAACAATTTTGAGTATATCATCAACGTGATAATATATAGTAACAGGAACTTCAAATTTCAATAAACGAAAAAATTTGATTCTTCTTATAACTTGCTCCACACACATTCTCCAGATTGCTATTTCGTTCGTTTTCTGTACATCAGATGCAGTCATCTGCGCTAAACCATGCCTTCCTAGTGGAACAAGCAGGTAGGCATGACAGAACGTTAGTTCTTCAATTAGATTGCTGAACGCTTTGTCAGCCATAACACTAGCATAGGGTTCTACCAAATCAAGAAGCCGGGAGTAAATCACAACCCCCTACCTCTCCAACAGCTAGACACAAAACTAATCATTCATGTTGGTATAGAATGTTGCAGTATAGTAATGTTTATAATCACTCCAGCATTGGTTGGAAACCTTCATACTGTGAAGTTTCTCGATGAAGACCCATGAACAATCAAGTATGTGTCGAACTAATAAGTGTCTTAGTGTTTGAAATTTTGGAGACAAATTTGTACGAACAGTTTCTTTGGGGTTTTTAAAAATAACTGGCCAAGAAACTTGCTCAGAACTTTCACCCAAGTAGTAAATAGTCTTGAAACATATGACACTACAATGGAAAATCTATCACCTAACCTTCAGTTAGTAATCCAAGACGGATTTACATCAACGTCAATAACAATTTATCTTTTTTTGGACAGCTTTTAAAAAACCCCTTGAGTTCTTAATCGTCTTGTGTTTTAGGGTATTGATTGATTGATTATTAACTGCTTTCCGCCACACTCAACAATTTTTCAGTTATCTGTTGGCGTCCAGTTTTTGTTGGTGGAGGAGAAAGCCAAGATACAATGTACCTGGGAAGAGACCACCGACCTTCCGCAAGTAAACTGGCAAACTTGCTCACATAACGCCGCGGCCGAGATTCGAACACAAGAGGCTTCGTGATTCTGAGCCCGATGCTCTAACCACTCGGCCACGGAGACCCCTTTTTAAGGTATTGCATTGGAAAGTTGGGTCCTTCCAATACCAAACACTATTAAATTTAGATGGTAGAATGTTATATAAAACATTAAAATAATTTAGGAGAGGGACTAGTAAGCTTTGTCGGAGGTCCGTGTTGCCCTACACTCGAATTTGGATATGTCTTTGGGATTTTTGATTACGATTAACACATTGTTAACTTCACCATTCGATATTGTAAGACCTTGTTCCCAATCCTTTTGATTTGATCAATAAAATATGTTTAAAACAAAAGAATTCAGTGAAAGAAAGTCTGTATAGAATTGAACCTTTTTGTCAGGTGTTAACATTTCAGTAGGTTTTATGCTGACCTTTACAACATGCTATTCTCCTCCCTTTACTTGGCCAGTTCACTCAGCAGAGGATGCTTACTCCTCCATGGCACCTGATCCTACGTTCGCTTTGTCGGAGGTCCGTGTTTCCCTACACTCGAACTTGTATATGACTTGGGGATTTATGATTACGATTTACACATTGTTTACTTTGCCATTCGATATTCAAGAATTCTACTTTTTTGATTTCGTATTCAAAATTTTCGTGTTTCTGTGCTTACATGGGCTGCAAATAATATAAATCACAACAAACACTTTTTTTCAGAGTATTGTCATCCAAAAACTTTCTATGTTCTATCGATTCATCTAAACATTTTCTTTTCTTGTTTCTTCTTTTGGAGGAACTCTGCCTTGTGTCACTGGATGAGAGTGGTCCATGTGAAGAGTGGTGTAGGTATTTATTGTTGTTGGATTCCCAAGTGAACACACCTTGTATTAATAGGAATCTGGCTCCCAATTACGATTTCCTGAAGGAAGGCCATGTATCTAACACTACCACATTGTCTCCCTCCAAAGACATTTCTTAGTGTTTATAGAACATTACATTGATTGTCATTGTTTTATTGAAGACGACTTGTGTTTACGAATTAGAATTTAGACTTGAAATTTACCTACAGAAATCGTTTGGGTGAATGTGAATATTTCTGATCCTATTCTTATTTTTTAATCATATTATGGCCTCTCTCTCTCTCTGGAGGGGGACAATGTGATAGTGTTAGATACATGGCCTTCCTACTTCCTTGCTCTGGCTAGTGGGTTAACCCTTTAGCTCAATCGGTAGAGCACTGGACTGTCGTGCCAGATGTCCCGGGTTCGATTCTCATCAGAGGCACAAACCAGTCTCTGTCACATTTGGCGCCCAATGTGGGGTCAGTACTAGGCTTAAACAGAAGGACGAATGGTCCCACGATAAAGAACAACAAAGTACGCACATCTATACCACCAGCAATGTTTGGAAAGTTAACGGAAACAGAAATTATTTTAGAAGGAAAGAGAAATACAGCTTTGCTAGACACAGGATCAACAGTGTCAACCATCAGCAAATCATTCTACACAAAAGAACTATCATATTTTATTGAGATGAGGCATTAGAATCAGATTCTGGACATAGAGTGTGCTTGAGGTAAACAGTTACCATATGAAGGATATATCGAGCCCGACATCAAAACACCTGGAAACAGTAATATGATGACTAGGAACATAATGCTAATAGTACCCGATACTCAATACAGTCAACATATTCCAGTATTGCTTGGTACCAATGTATTGCATTCCATGATTGAACACCTGAAAGATGAGCTTGGTGCTAAACATCTTCAGACAGCTTCTCTCACAGAACCTTATCGCTCATTTACTGTCCTGGAATGCATAGTGATGTTGATTGATTGATTATTTATTGCTTTCCGCCACACTCAACAATTTTTCAGTTATCCGGTGGCGTCCAGTTTTTGTTGGTGGAGGAGAGAACCCAGATACAATGTACCTGGGAAGAGACCACCGACCATCCGCAAGTAAACTGGTAAACTTGCTCACATAACGCCGCGGCCGAGATTCGAACACGCGCCGACAGAGGTGAGTGGCTTTGTGATTTTGAGCCCGATGCTCTAACCACTCAGCCACGGAGGTCCCCTAGTGATGTTGAGATGTGGATCACCGAGTGTTGAAGATGTACCAGGAGGAGGACACAAAGCAATCAACGGGCTCCTCTAGTAAACATCGTTACCAGTGCACCACTCGAATTAGTCTGCATGGATTACCTGACTCTGAAAGCATCCAAGGGAGGTTATCAGCACATATTGGTGATCACGGACCACTTTAATAGATATGCGTTAGCCCTCCCAACCAGGAACCAGTTAGCTAGAACGACTGCAGAAGCAGTCTTTAATCATTTTATTGTTCACTAGGGGATACCTGCCAGAATCCATTCGGACCAAGGCGCAAATTTTGAGAGTAAAGTGATTAAAGAATTATGTTCCATCGCAGGGATGAGTAATTCTAGGACCACCAGTTATCACGCCATGGGTAACGGAATGTGCGAGAGGTTCAGTCGGACTCTGCTTGACATGATTGGTTCTCTTACATCTACCAAGAAGGCTAATTGGAAGGCATACGTCAACCCTTTAGTACATGCCTATAATTGTACTCGCCACGAGAGCACAGGACAAACCCCTTGTCTACTCATGTTTGATAGGGATCCAAGATTGCCGTGGACATAACCTTTGGCCTTGAAGAAAATGAGAAGGAACCTACAACTCAGTATGCAGCTGACTTGCGGAGTAAGATCCAAAGAGCATACGAGTTGGCAGCCAAAGCCGCTGAGAAAGCAAGAACCAAGCAGAGGGACACCTACAACACCAAGGTTAGAGGAAGAGCAGTAAAGGTTGGAGACCGAGTACTGGTTAAAATAGTTGCCTTCGACGGTAAACACAAGTTGGCTGACAAATGGGAGCGGGAACCATATGCAGTAATCGCACAGCCAAATGAAGATATTCCTGTTTTTGTCGTCAGAAGGGAAAATGGAGAAGGTAGTACTCGCACTCTACATCGCAACCTTTTACTGTCAATGGGTTTCCTTCATGATGCAACAACAACACCAGCTCCAAGGAAATCAAGAGTGAAGCCTGTATCACCAAATGTTAGAGAGGAACCAAAAGACACATATCAAGGAGAATCTGAGGAGAGTGACTCAGAGGATGATTCTTTATGGGGATTCACAGTTAGTCAGGAGGAGCAAGAAGACAGCAGTCCAATGATTGTTGATGACTCTGAAATTGCTCAAGAGACTAATGCTGTTTCATTTCATGCTAGCGCTAGAGCTTGCTCGGGAAGAAATTTCAGATGCAGAACCATCTCAAACAGAAACAGAAGAGACAGAAGAAGTCCCTCCAAGGAGATCAACCAGACAGAGGAAATTACCTGTCCGTATTTCAAACTGGTGACTTTCTCCTGAACAAGTCTGCAGCACCGAGTGTACCACCTACTCAGAAAGAAGATTGTGAAAAGAAAGTTTCTTACATTACGACTTTAGCATCTCACTCTTCTCTACTGTCCAATTTGCAGGAAGAAGCAGACAGAACTATACTTGACATTTTATCGAATAGATAAATGGATTGTTAAGCAACTGAAATTGTAATAGCCGGGACGTTATTTTTCAACACGGGGGGAGTATGTGATAGAGTGAAAATTTACATGTTTTAAATATTTCATTTTCGAGCTTTCATTTTTTGAATAGATTGTTTCATTTCAATTTAATTGCAGAATCTGAAGCATGAGAATTAAGTTTTATCCACAATTACTTGCTACTTGTGTGTCTTGTTACTTCATAACCTATTGAATTTTATTGCTGACCATACAAGACAGGTTTTTCTTGCTTAAAGTAATTATGTTACTATTGATAAACTTTCAAAATTAAATACATTTTGTATTAAAGTATTTTTTAGAGGATATATTCAGTAACACAGTAAACTATACATGTACATATTAGATATATTATTATAATTACATTTAGAACAAGAGTAGGAGCACTAATATGACCTTTACACCTCCTGGGAGGTAAGTGTTCATTTTTATTATAAACCAAGTGTTTCATTTGAATGATGTTAAAAGTATATATAACCAGTTTTCTTTTTGTTCAATTTATGTTCTTAAGTAGTTTTGCATGACTTTTATATTATACGAAATATATTCAGTTTGTGTTAATCAGGAACTAGTTATTTTGATAAGTTTATCTCTATAAGATTATGGGAAAGGTTATTGATTTAGGAAATTATTATAATGTGTAATTTCTATGTATTTTACCTCATATCTTAATATTTTGGCAAAGACCTTGTTTGCATCGTTTTGATACAGAGTTATTGTCCTTGAGTCTATAACTCCTATTTCATTTCAGGATCTACATCTACATACATCTATATATTTATGTGTCTACATTGTTTCAACGGTTACATCGCAAAATAATGAGGGGGGTTTACATGGCCGACTGGTTAGAGCATCACGCTCAAAACCACAAGGTCTCTCACCTCTAGTCGGCGCGGGTTCGAATCTCGCTCGCACCGATATATGTGAGAAAGTTTGTCAGTTTACTTTCGGAAGGTTGGTTAGTCTCTTCCCAGGTACATTGTATCTGGGTTCTCTCCTCCACCAATAAAAACTGGACGCCACCTGATAACTGAAAAATTGTTGAGTGTGGCAGAAAACAACAATCAATCAAGCAAGCAAGCACAATAATGAGAATGACCCACAGGACCGGTGTTTCCTTCATTTTCCACCCAGTTTCACAACAACCAAATTTATATTTTGCAGATAGATTCGTTTGTTAAAAATCTTATTGTAAAATTAAAATGATGTTGGTTGTTATTTGTAACGAGTATGAATTTTGAAGAAAAGAACCCCGAATACTAAAAACGCATGTTTTTCGATGTCATTGACGCAGTAACGACACAAGGTAGTAGTGCATGATACGAAGTTGTACTCACGCAATATCTATTGCACTGTTTACGAAAGCGAAAATGTATACAATAAATAAATGGGATTTCCAAATAGCCTACTTTTACGGAATGTGCAGTGTATGTTAGTTGTAAACGTTACACAGCGTGTGTTGGTCTTAAACGTTACACAGCGCGTGTTGGTTGTAAACGTTACACAGCGCGTGTTGGTCGTAAATGTTACACAGCATGTGTTGGTTGTAAACGTTACACAGTAGCACCGCTTCCGTGGACGGTACGTGTTCTCAAAATATGAGGGGCCTCCGTGGTCGAATGCTTAAAGCAACGCGCTCAAAATCACAAAACCTCTCACCTCTAGTCGGCGATTTATGTGAGAAGGTTTGCCAGTTTACTTTCGGAAGGTCGGTGGTCTCTTCCTGGGTATATTGTATCTGGGTTCTCTCCTCCACCAATAAAAACCGGTCACGGTAGCTCAGTAGTTAGAGCGTTCGCTTCGTAACCGGGAAGTCGTGAGTTCGAGTCCCGCTGGTGCCATGGACGAGTCAAACCTTGGGCGAAAAATAGGTAGTGATTGCTCCTTCGCCAAACGTTCGGCATTTAGAAGTGAGAATCACAGGTATTTCGGATATGACCTTAAAAACGGAGGTCCCGTGTCACGGTAGGCGTTGGCACGTTAAAGAACCCTCACTGCTACGGGCGCCAAGCATGCGTCTAAATTTGTGGTACTTCACCTACAGCTGGTGACGTCTCAATATGAGTGAAAAATTCTCGACGGGACGTAAAACAAACAAACGATCAATCCACCAATAAAAACTGGTCTCCACCAGATAACTGACAAATTGTTGAGTGTGACGGAAAACAACAAATAAACAATCAATCAATCAAAATCTGTACAATACTTTAAAAAGTCACAGTCTTTGGGAAGCGAAGTAAAAATGCTCAAGATGCATTACACGCAGATCTATAGCAAATTCATGCTAATGCAGAAAATATGCACATAGGTCTATTCATAGTTCTACATCAGAAATTGTGACTTAATAGGCACGTTTCGAATTCATTCGGAAAACCCGGGAATTTTCGCATTTAGCCACGCCGGACACGTGATATGAACAAAATGTTCAGCAAGGGTACTTCCGGTTGATATTGTTTACACTGGTAACAAAATTGCTTTTGATGAAATATAAAATTAGCGGCACGGACGTTCGCATTTCAGATAAAGGGAAGAAAGAGGTGTATATCTAATTTTGGATTATGTCCTTTCCCAACCCTGGAAAAAACATCCACGCAGAGGAAACGATGGTGTTATCTATTCAGAAAACCACATGAAGAACATTATGAGATTATTACATTCCGTGAAAGCTGAACCAATATTGAAGCATTCCTCTTCTAGCCATTTTGCTTATATCAACTTTTAGGAAAGCCAAGAGGTTTGTATTGACTCTTTAAAAATGGAGATTGTGCGACATATTATCGATGTTGAATTGGCCTACTTGATATACCCTCATCCACATCCGAGTAGTGTATGCATTTTAAAATGGTGTTCATGTGGCATTAAATTGATAATAGATTATCAAATATCAGAGGATTTAAACTTCGAACTCATAGTTCAGGTTCATAGGAATTATAAAGGAATTAAAAAAAAGAGAGAGAGGGACATAATATATGAATATAAAATTAAAAACAAATAATCCATGTACACCACGTGATTTATTCCTTCAGAACGTGGCTACCACCTACAATAGTCGTTCATCCTAGCTCCATCAGGTGGATCGTTCACTTCAAAACCATATCGAAGAACTTTGCTCCAGCTTAACCAGTTAAGGTCTTTTGTATACATCAGGGATGTCCATATCCATTCATATCACTTGTACACAATAATGGAATTATGTATTGATTATATGTCCCGTTGATTTAGTACAAATAGGCTATTTTATTTATATACAATTTAAAAAAAATGAAGAGTAAGATTTCGTTTCTTCATGTATATATTTTATTCAACATATATACACAGGTTGATAACAACTGCTGATCTACCTGTGATAAAACAGAGCTGAATTAGAATTCAACTATTAATTCATTTCAGTCAGGTAAGAATTAAATTTCCCTTATTTTTTCGTTGTACATATACAATTCTTTTCTTCTGCTTAAATTTTTTGTCTGGTGTTTTGATAATGTTATAGGTAGTCTGACAGTAATGGCATGACATCATGAAAGTTAATTAATGTCACATACAGGTACTGAAGACCTCGAGTGAAATGCAAGGAAAGTGGATGACCAAGTTCCCGTATACCTGAAAAAAGAAGAGAGATACCACAATATTGATAATAGATTATTGTCAATTTAAGAAGAAAAGATACAAAAATTCATAGATTTGTTAAATAAATATCATTCTCTGTTTACATAATTCTTGAACTTATTCGGGAATACATGTAGTAATTCATATTAAAACTGTGAATCTAGGAGTTTTCATAAATTTTATCAATAAAGTTTGCTATATTTTTGAACACGCATCTAATTTCCATACTACACTGTAGTCAAAGAAGATTGCTTGCATTCAGTGTTCAGATATCAATCCAAAAATGCATTTTTCACCACTAGAGTCACTTGAGCACTGAGCATGCACCATGTATAAAGCAGGTTTAAACAAGATATACCCAACATGTTTTAACAGGAAAGGTCCCTATTAGTACTTTCTCTTTCTTCTCTGCCATACTGCAGTAAACAAAACCAATTATTCATATCAATTTTGTTTGTTTGTTTGTTTTACGTTCCGTCGAGAATTTTGCACTCATATTGAGACGTCAGCAGCTGTAGATGAAGTACCACAAATTTAGACCTATGCTAAGCGCCTGTAGCAGTGAGGGTTCTTTAACGTGCCAACGCCTACCGTGACACGGGACCTCCGTTTTTAAGGTCATATCCGAAAGACCCGTGATTCTCACTTTTAAATGCCGAGCGTTTGGCGAAGGAGCAATCACTACCTATTTTTCGCCTTAGGTTTGACTCGGCCATGGCACGAGCGGGGCTCGAACTCACGACCTTCCGGTTACGAAGCGAATGTTCTCACCACTGAGCTACCGGTCATATCAATTTTGTGTTATATATATATATATATATGTGTATATGAAAAGGCCAAGATAACTAACAGTATTTGATCTCGTAATTTCTATAGAAAATGCGGGTCTGACCGATCGACAGGGGATGCTTACTCCTCCTAGGCATCTGATTCCACTATCACACCTCTGCTATAACCTGGGGTCAGTGTTTGCCCATCTCCCTTATTTGTATTTTCTATTGGAATATATATATATATATATATATATATATATATATATATATATATATATGTGTGTGTGTGTGTGTGTGTGTGTGTGTGTGTGTGTGTGTGTGTGTAAGTCATTTAATTTTCCCAAAACTTCGATTTCATGTGTGGTGCTACAAGAGTCACTATTTGTACTCAAAAGTCCTTCAGTTACATGAGTTGATTATTAAAAACACAAGTATTAGTTGATAAATAATTCTTTTCAAATATCATATAATTTTATGAAATTAGACAGCATATTATCTATACTTATATCAAAATACATAGATATTATTAAATTTATCCTTACCCGCATATAATCTTTATAGTCTTGGTTAATTCTGTTTGCATATATCATATTCTGCCTGGTCTTTGATCAGGATTTTAATCATTTATGTAGAAGTATTCCACAGGTTTGACGCAATCAATATCATCGGTCATTCCCAAATATTGTCCAGTCCATAGCAAGTCATCCATACCTTCACCAGACCAAGGCATGTCATATATGTACACATCACAGCACCTGCAAGATATGTCTGATTGTACATGCATCCGGAAAAAAGTTCAAAACTGTTTCACTTTTTTCGTGAAATATTCAAGAATCAGTTACTGTATGATCTGAACTTGTGTTACACTCTTACTGTGGGCTGTTTGTTGGAACATTTTGTTACATGATCAGGTTTAGTACAATCTCAACATGCATATTTATATTTCTTCTACAGCTTGAAAAGAGCTTGATTTATTTGTTTCAAATCTTCTAACGAATTAATTTTTAAAAGCATAAAAATCGAATTTCAATGAATAAAAAAAATTATCCCTGTAGTCTATACCACACGTGTAAACAAAACATACTTTGCAAACTACATTTCTCAGAAATAATTTTGATTCAATATTATCATACTTTTAGAATGAGCATATATTCTTAAAGTGGGTTACTACACTTTGAAAGAATTTCTCAAAACAGCATGAAATGATTTAGTTATGAACGATACGAGACGTAATTGGTAAAATTTTGGATTAAAAAAAAAGGGCCATAAAACACTACAAAATTAAATTTTACAGAAAAGGCGTAATCAATTTCATTTACCTGTTTGACATGTATCATGGAGTCTAATACGGTCTGTGGCTACTGGACAATTAGGCTACACTGTGTCATCGTTAGCTTGACCAGCAGTTGACGAAGTCTTCCGTTGAATGTGATCCATGGTGGCTTATCAAACGATCAGAAATAAATATGTACCGCCTTACACCCCAAACTAATACACGTGTATTTCAATTTCGTGATGATAAAAAAAAAAAAATAAAATGTTTATCAGCATGCTGCTAATTAATATACTACTTGACGAAATGTTGGTAAACAACGAGAAACCGGAAGTAACCCTTTTGAACATTTTGAAGCGGCGTGACTAAACGCAGAATAAGAACTATGTACCGGAGGAACTCGAAACATGACTAAGCTTATTATTAACATGAAAAAAAGCCGTGCATTACAAATTGCGATATATTACAATGTTTCATTACCTGTCTTTAGTCAGTTTGTTGCGTGTTGTTTTCCAAAGAGAAATATTGAATTCTTTTGGAAATTGTCTTCATTCCGTATATATCATCACATTATAAATGTTGCACAGACACGATAAGTGATCAAAATGTGTCTCAAATCTCATATCTTATAGAATTACATGCATGAGCCATAGGCGTTATAGTTTGTTTGTTTGTTATTTCAAATTAATATTGTTTTTTTTAAATCATTATTATTAAAAGATGTACAGCCTGAAACATTCTTGATATATATTAATTAAAAAAAGAAGGAAAAAAAAAGACCTACGATGTAACATATTGAATTGTCATCGGTGCTTTTGAAAAAAAAAAGTTCATAATTTCAGTCATACATGTAATCTAGAAAATCAAATTATTTCTCATCTCTGTTTTTACTTTTATGCCTCTAATTGGAGCCCATAATTGAAATATCATATCTCTACAACTATTCGGAAATCAACGGATTTAGATAACACATGTAAATAACCATGTATCATATTATTATTTGAATTGTACATAAATAAATGAATCATCCAGGTTTATTACAATAAGGCCCATCGAAAATTAATGTCGAAATTTCACTTTATCATGCTCACATAGAGTTGTTTTTTTTATGTTTGTTTGGTTTGTTTTTGTTTTTTTTTATTGGTAATCTTTTGTAACATCCGGGTACTACAAGCGCGAGTTGTCGGCTGCTGTGCGCATGTCCCAGTGTGATGTGGTACAAAGGACCAGGACCATGTTTGGCTGATTTGGCCCTGTGGTTTAACAAAAACAAAATAAAAATGAATCATCAAAATTTTATATTTTTTAATAAGTCTACACTTGGTATTGATACAACGTGTATTTGAATTCCCGCCAAAACGTCTGCTGTCTGAGATACGTAAATGTCAAAACTGGTCCCTGCCCGATTCTTAAAAAAAACAGCACCTTTTTACAACTTTGGACTACTTTTTCGTCCATATCGCAACATTTGATCTAAAATGTACTAATTAATACATAATGTATATATCAAACCAAATGTTTTTGGTACAAATTTTTCCAGATCAAGAGTTGCGACGTTTGTGTAATTTAATAAAAAAGAACATACAAGAGCAATCCGGAAAATGTAAACAATGTCAAAAATAACATTGTTTAGATTTATTACACTTAAAACTCACTCAGAAATGCATTTGACGAAATTATATTCCTAATTTCGGAATACATTTTCAACAGAAAAAAAAAATATTGTGCTAATTTTCTATAAATACAGTTTGCTGAACGCCGTACGTCTATTAATAGAATATGTAAACACTGTATGAGAAATGTCACCAAGACCTATATCGTCCAACGGTATGCTGTTACATACATAGAGGAGAGAGAAAAATATCAAACGAAAGGTAAGTCTTTTATGTGTATGCATTTTGCTTTTAATAACAAAAAAATCTCTAGCCTATTATATCCCAGAAACGTCATAACCGTGACAATATTCGGCCGATATCGTCTGCGCTTCTGACAGCTCTGTCAGAATTTTCAAATCCTGAAAATTCAACTAGCGTAATGGTTAGCGAGGCCGTCTTCCATCCTGGCGGCCTGGGTTCAAATCCTGAAAATTCAAACTGAGGTGGGTATTTTTCCCCCCCAGCTAAACGGGAATTTATTTTTGTTTTGTCTTTACAAATAATTTTGATACAAAACACATTTTATTTTTTCAATCTTTTTTCAATTTTGCTTAATGATAGCACAAAAAATTCCACTCCTCATATATTGAAAAACAGCAACATAAAATATGATAATAAATAAATAAATAGCTGTAAGATAAAAAAAAAAATCAATTAATAATAATAATGAAAAAAAAAAAGACATGATAAATATTTTGATAAATATTTATTTCAGCTACAAGAGAATGGAAACCAGTAAAGGCCAGAAATCTTTTCCCTGCACATTATGTAAAAAGAGAACAAAATCAAAGGACAGGAAAAAGTGTGAATCCACAGCCATTCATCGTTTCTTACGAAAAAACTTTCTCATTGAAGCCACTGCAATTGACATCCTATGCAACAAATCCAGACATCTGTATTATGGCCATCAACCAAAGAAACCAAAAGAATCTTAGGTTACTGCAGCCACTGCAAGTCATCAACCTCCAGGTTTATGCAGTCCACCTTCTATTTCATTGCCTCAGCAGCGAACTTCCTCATCATATGCCTACTGTTTCATCTGTAAGCGACCAGGGCCAAAACTTGTTGTAGTGTCATCCTCTGCTAGATTTCAAGCTTTTCTCCACAAAGCAGTCCTCATTCCTCCTGGAAGTAGATGCTATCCATTTCTCAGTTTGTTACAGATGCCACCATTATTGATGAATCAGATGACAGTGATATTGAGGAATAAGACTTTCTTTAATGTTTCACAGACCTAGTAAACTTCTGCCTTGTCATCCTGATAACAATAAATAATGTCATTATTATATTGTGCAGTGAAGTACATGTTGCATTTCAACCATGTGCCTGGCAAAAATTAATTTGTCATTATTTACATGTATATCTTCTATCATTTATTTCCTCATTGATATATAAAATAGCTGTTCTACGTGAAAGAATCTACACATTTTTATTTCATCAAATCAAGACAGAAACAAGCCATAAAATGTAGAATTTACAGTAAACACAATTTTATTATTTGAATGTACATGTGCATGCTTAATTTTCTGGTTTAAACTAAGAGGCTTAAAATACATGCCAGATTCTAAAAATGCACACTGTACTGAATATATAAATATTATTATTTTGTAAAATTAACTACCGGTAAATTCAAAATCCCCATTATGTATAATTAACAACCTGATTATTATTTAAGAACATGTACAGTACAGTTTTTATTGTAGTAATGTGTACAGTCGTAATATTTACTTGTAAATAATGATCAGCATCAGTACATTTACCTATTTTTAAAATTGTGTTTTGTCAGAAGCTAGAATTGAAATATCATTCTTGAGATCAGCTATCTAGATTTATTAGTTTTCCAATATGAAAATTTTGGATAATTGTAACTTTAATTACACAAGTGGTTTGTGTCATATTATATATCCCTGCCGTGTGGTCTTTTTTAACACACTTACTACAATTTTTAAAACAACCCTACGGATGATTTGCCAAAATACATTGTTTCTAATCTTTGTTAAATCATTAACCAACTACATGTAACAATACCATTTGGAAGTACTGCTTACACAGTCATATGCATGTATATTTTAATTTAGATGAAAAAAAATGTATGCTTCAAGGAAAAGAAAACTATTGAATATCTCAAGAAAAAATAAAAACAAAACTGGGTGGAAACAATACAATTGTTTCCAGCTTCTTTCTACTTCCAGACAAAACGTGTTCACAAAGGTATTAAATGTATATATATATATATATATATATATATATATATATATATATATATATATATATCACTTGATCTACTGTTTACTTAACAGAAATATCCAGGTAGACCAGTGTACATCTAGTGTAAAGTAAAATTGGAAACATTTGTATCATTTTCTAACGCCAGTTTTACACGTCTCTAGCATATATTTTTCTTGTTTTCACTTTGTCCATGACGTCACAAGCCAGACTGAATTATTATTTTCCATCAATTACCCATTCATGAATTATGAGATGAAACATTTATTCATGAAATCATTCAGCAGAAAAAGGTATTGTGAGACATTATGAACCTAAAAGATTGCGCATGTTGTAACGGGATTCCATAGTCTTAACAACATGCTGATTTATTTAGATTCGTTTCCATCAATATAAACTTTCTTTTGCACGTCAATAAACATTTCAATAGCACATACATCTTCTAAACACTTACCTTATGTATCAGAAATCGTATTTGTTATCCTCGTCATAGATGAATTTCCTCTGCGATGTTTCGCACTCGGCATGGTTGACCGCCGTAAACTACGGTGAATCGTAATGGTGATATCTAACTATGAATATCTAATGCATTGATTCTAAATTCTTTTGTTTTTATTTCAATTTCTACAAGATGGAATATGTTTGTGATATGACTGTATTATTCACAACAATAGATCAATAAACATACATGGTGCAAGTTTAAAAGACCAACCCGTAATTGAATTGCTGATAACCCTCACCCCTCCCCCCCCCCCCCCCCCCCCCCACTTCCTCCGATATACAATGTAGCAGAATAGAAAATCCCTGAAACAGACATGTAAATATTTGTAATGGAAATACTATTTAAATAAATGTGCCCATACATTTTTTATAATTACTAGCATTTTACTTTTTGAATGATTGGGATTCAGCTTTTGACGTAACGTCAAAACTTGTGAAAAAACGTCAAATTGCATACAACAACATCATATGTTTAGACCTTAATATCACCAATTCTATACACTCCAAAAGAAAACAAATAGCATTTTATGAAAGAGTAGATGTAAGAGTTTATTTTTAATACAATTTTGTTTGCTTTTGCCATGAGGCCAAATTTGGTCAAACATGGTCCTGGTCCTTTATTTGGCATACGCACGAAACCAGGAAAAACTCGTGTGGAGCGTTTAGAGCAAGTCGATCATGTGATAGATAAGACTCTTGGCGAAATGAAAGATATGCATTTGTTGGGAATTTATTCTATAGTTCTTTTGTTTAATTAAAAATTGTTTTGAAAAAAACCCCATATCTATTCGCTTTGATTGACATATATATATATATATCATATGCACTTATACTGAATTTTTAATCATTTAATAAAAACCGCGTTATTCAATTTGTATGCACACACCGTCACAGTTATGATAGTACATCTTTCTAAAATATTGTAATTTATTGCTTAAATACTATAATAATATAGGCTCGTTATTCAATTTGTATATATAATACAAACTAAATTCAAGGTTTTTTTTGGTTTTTTTGTGGGGTTTTTTTTTTTTTGTGAGTGTATACATCGCAACAAGGCATTTTATTCGACGAGGTCAGGATTGTGATTTAATAAGTAGACAGACATAGAATACATTCAGGGTATATATTGTGCTTGTCCACTTCTTTAAAGAAAATATTTTAATAGTCGTATAATATATTGTAGCTATTTTTTCAAACTTTCTAGTAGTTCAAGATATGCAGAAAAAGATCGTTGTTAACCTGAATTTAAATGGCGCTCTTTAACCTTTCAACAGAATCCGTTAATCAAAATTGTATACATCATTTTTCCTGGATTTATGTATTCAATTTTCTATCTACCTAATGTTATTTTCTTGAAAGGATTAAACTTGGTGCTAAATCCATGATACACGTAGTAAATCTATTTGACATTTAATGATCAATGGCGAGTGTGGTGCCATTCATGTACGTACTATGACGTCGGGTTAGGAAAAAGATTGACGCTTTGTACATACGGCCGCCGTTTTCAGCGTAAAATCTTTGTTTGTTATTTTAAATATGCATAAATAAATTATATACCATTGAATTGTACAGATCGAAAGCTTTTAATCCAGTTTAAGATTTTGGAGTTTAGAAACGCGGCATATTTTGGCCAATAACGTATATTGATTTTTTGTTACTTCAATTATTATCTAATTTGCATTTTGTATTTCATTTACCTTTTGTTAAATGAACCTCTTTCATAGTATCTACATTTTCTAAACTTTGTTTTTAAAAACACGTATTATAATGAAAACTAATGAATTTAATTCTTTTCTGACGGAGATGCACAAGATTGGACATGTGACCTTTATGGAAATTTTAAAGGTTAAATTTCTTTTGAATTTTGCAAATAGAAGCAATTTAATATGATAAAAAAGTCCTGTAACTTAAAAAATGAATTATAGGAAAAATTTGCATTAAATGTTGCATACTACCTCAAATCGGGACAGGCTACTGAAAAACAAATTGAAGTTACAAGGATTTCAACAGTCTCGTTGAAAGTC